>AP028276.1:11499975-11588844 GCA_030269945.2 Trilocha varians | reverse complement strand
ACATATATATATGAGATAGATATGCAACTGGAGATAGGAATATGAGCTGAAGTTTATCACAGCCGAATCACAGGTGGAGCCACATGCTTGAGTGCATGCGCTGCGCGCTAGATTTAAATTTATTTTTTGTTTACTAGGGAATTCAGTTTTTCTATTTGAAAAAAAAAATGTTTCATTACAATAGCTGATGCATCCACTCGTAATTTAAAACAACAAACTCATTATAATTTGAAATCTATTAACTTGCTCAGCTTTCTAACAAAACATTTTTTCTTTCAAATAGAACAGTTTTCAAAATAAAAAGCTGCTGTTTTCACATTCCATTTCAAATTTATATTATTTTTATCAATAACATTATAATACCAAGAAGAAGAAAATGTACAAAAATAGCAACAACAAAGGAATAACATTCAAAGAAAATGATTCAACAATATAATATTTTTACAAGCATTTTTTGTGAAAATATAGTATACCCAACCATCATTTTGAAAAAAAGTTTAAATCAATCAAAACAATATCTTATACAAATATGTACAAGCATAACAAAAATTGCGTATTCAGGAATATTTCGGAGCTGAATATAATCTTCATATATTTTTTATTCTTTAAATGTAAAATTTTATATAATAATAACCTAAAAACCCTTAGATGATTTAGATCCTTTTGATGCTATAGTAATTCTATAACTACACTTATTTATAAAAAATCACTGATTTATAAAATTGTACACAAAATAATTTCACATGTAGTTTCCTTCCAAATTTGTAAAAACGCAACAGGTTTACAAAAACTAGCTTTTTATAAAATAATTATTAAACAATGGTTGTGTTATTAAAGTATCAGTAACTTGTGTTATTATCGAGGATAATTTACAATTAGTAAGTTATAAACTTATTTAGACACTTGTGGTTTTCTATAATACTTTCATGCATTTTGAACGGCTCTGCAACAACGTTGAAATATCGAGACAACTCAATTAAATATCGTGGTATGAACCCGTTAAAAATGCATGAAAATTAGTAAGTTACTTAGCTTTACATAAAAACAAATTGCAAAAACTAAATATTCAATGTTATGGTATTTTCGTTCTACTTGTGTAGTTGTCTAATAGCCTAGTCAAATTTATACTATATATTCTAAAATATACTATTTCGAAGAATTCAACATTGGTTGAATGTTTGTAGCAGGTTTATAAGAATGCTTTAAAAACTGTTTTGACTTAACAATGTTCAGTCATAAAAGTATAAATGCTATGGTACAAATTGGTTATTTATAGCATTAATTGATAATAATTCTTCTAAACTTTATTCCAATGTTTAGTTCTTTGAAACAATTTTATAGCAGTATTGATGTCTTGACATTCAGGATAAACTCCTCCTTCATTTTTGTTGACACTGATGACTTTCTAGTCCTGCGAAGAAAAATAATAGTATTAGTAGTGTGACAGCATTAATTTATTAAGAAATTAAATGGCAGTAGTAGCAATTAATAGGTAGCCTATGTTATTTCTTAGAACCTAAAGATTGTCTGTGCCAAATATCATCAAAACCGGATCAGAGGTTTAAGCGGGAAAGTGCAACAGACAGACAGAGTTACTTTTGCAATTATAATATAAGAATATCTAACATATGACATGATTGTAAGTTTAGATCAATCAAAACAATTAATGTTATAAAAATAATAATAAACGTATTGCATATTTTGGTTGACTGGTAGAGAATGCCTTCGGCATTAAGTCCGCCATTGTACCTTTTGTGCATGAAGTTAAATAAATAAATAAATATTAAATAATATTTCGGATTTTAATATAATTTTGTGTTTATTTTATTCTATAAATGTAACATTCTATAAAATAACATTTTTATTACAAGTTACTCAATTCTATAAAAATGTTTTACAATATATCTCGTCTTTGTTTGGTGGAAGAACAAATACATCATTCAGATACTATTGAAAGTGTTATAAAAAACTAGAAAACCCGCGCAACTTCGTCTATGTCACAAAGGGGTTTAAACAGCACTCACAATGTCGTCGCGTTATTTTTGACGTGAAACGTCTTTATAATCGCGTCGAAACATACGGGTCTATATCATCGTAGCTTAATAACCAAAATACTATTGTTAGTCTTGCGATGTTTATATAACTCCTATGAAAGCTAAGTTGTTGGGGCGTTCACTTTACAAAGAGAAGCATAGGCAGTAATGGGTCATAGTACCTCGAGCAGGTCCATCTTGAAGTAGAGCGCGAACATGGTCGTGGTGGGTGGCTCTGGGTCGTCGGCGTGCGACGTGAGCAGCTCCTCGCAGTAGCCCCGGCACCGGTACAGCTCCGAGCGGACGTAGCGCCGCGCTCCAGTTACGAGCCTGATTAATTGTTTGCAATTGTTTTAATTGTTCACTATTTCTGAAATCATAAATTGGGAAGTTTCAAATTGGATCCATAGCTGGCGGTTTTGTATATTCCGTGACATAAGACATTGCAGGAGTCTATCTAGGTAGTCTAAGCAGCAGTAGTCATTAAACATCAGGTGTGCGGTACGCTCATCTAAATACCGATCATTCAAAAAATCCAAACAGGAGAAATTGTACAAACAGATAAAACCACAGTATTTACACTCTAATTCAAATTCGTTTTTGCCTAACACCACCTGAGAATGAGCTTTCCTTCTCGGGCGCTTTAATCTGTACTCTTTTGAACAAAGCTTAAAGATAGGTGTTACGTGACTAGGAATTTGGTAAGACTTGGTTTTATTCTCTACTAACTTTTGCCCGTGACTTCGTTCGCGTGGACTTCAGGTTCGTCCCATATTATCAAAAATTGTAGCCTATGTGTTATTCTGATGTATAAGCTATATTGTGGTAAAGTTTCATTTAAATCCATTCAGTAGTTTTTACGTGAAAGAGTAACAAACATACATACAAACTTTCACCTTTATAATATTATATTATGATTTCGACAAAGAGTTAGAGTAAGTAAAATTCTGTGTTACCTTATTACTGGTGCAAGTGCCGTTACACTCGAAGAGTATGGGTTGTTGTGGGGCACGGGCTCAGCGCCGCACTGACAGCACGCAGCACAAGCATGTGTCAACCTTACATCTACAGCCCTGTTGAGTAAACATCACTAGAGTACAATTAACCCGCTACAATAGTGATGCTCGTAAGCAACGTAATATGTACAACATTCAGAGGAAATAGTACTTCAATAAATAATAAAATGATAGGAAAGTCAAAACTGCAAAAAACATTCGCCCAAGTCAAGCAACCGTTGAACATTATGGTGGTGCTAATTAGAATCTATACATTTAGTATGGTAAAATAGCCTTGTCCGGGATAAACTTGAAAACTACAAAGTTATTTACACCATAGAGTTATTTATTTAAAGCAGGCTGAAAAAAAACAATTTTTGCAGTTCGATTTTACTAAAGACAATCTCTCTCTATTACTGCACTTTCTGTAGATATGAAATTTAAAGAAGAAACGGGTAAATGAATGTCATTTTAAAAGGTCTAATTGTTGGTATTTTCAGTGTTGTATAGCATTGATGAAGATGACGTTGCGGGCAGCAGCTAGTACATAATAAATTTGGACTAATTTTTTACAAGCTTTATATTAACTTTCACTGGATGTAACAATGGAAGTTCAATAGTTATCATAAATAGTACTTGTGTTATTAAAGTAATATCACTGTTATTAAGATATACATTAGTAAGATTCTTAATCAAAAAAAAAAGTTTATAATAAAATAAAAAGAGTTTTGTTGATTAGAATCAATAATAATTAAACTCACCTTATCATCTTTATTAATAATACATGTCATGTATTTTTGTTACTGAATGGTTACTGGTCACCCAAAATGTTCTTTCCAGTTTATGGTTATAAAAGTTAAAATACCTTTAGACACAACAAGCAGTGACTTTGCTCAAATATGTATAGGCTTAATGTCATCATCTCTTTCTCATTAGTATATCTGCATTGTCTCCGTTTATCTCACTCTTCAGTTGCATCACAGTATAGATGACTACTCAGATAATTTTTCTACATGGTCTAGGAGAGGTTTGGGACGAGCTAGCCTTTTGTCTAACTTGAGGTCATTCTTCTGTCTTTTACTCAACTGCACTATTTTGTAACCTACAATAATAGTTATTCTTTAGTTCCTAAAATAAAAAAGAATATTTTACAGCAAAAGATATATTGTAAAACTTTCATATCATAATATCCATTTTGATCCTCCCCTTTAAAATGTCGAAAAATTATGTATGTTTATATGTATTTTTAAAAATAAATAATCCAATTTTGATGCAGTTTCCAGTTGAGTAACTTAAGATCAAATAGTGCAACTCCTTTTTGATGTAGACGAAGTTGCGAGGATCTGTTAGGTATTTTCACAAACAAACTCTACATCTTTATATTAGAACAGATACAGGAGACTTACCATCATTGACAAAGACATGCGAGTGGCATATAAATAACATTTTGACTCAGTTTTTTCAGTTTCAGTCCGCAGTTAACATGCTTGGTTTTACACTTCATCTTCGCAGTTATCCCACACTTCACATGAGAAGTCATTCAAGGAATTGAGAAGTAGAGTTTCAGTACAGTTTCGAGTTTTGAAATTTATCCAAAATTATGAAGATACTCTTCTAAATAAACAATTACTACGTAGAATATTATTAAAATTGTGATTAAAATGGCGTCGGCGTCCACCAGTCACCAGGGAAAGCGTACTAGAGATGTTACATAATTTTTATTTGTCAATAACTCGATCGATAGCAATAAAAAATGGTTGTTTTATACAAACAAATTGTTGATTAATTAGTAAAAGTACCAAACTTATTAGTTACTAAATAATTAAATACTGGATGAACCACGCAACTTTGTCTGCGTCACAAAGGGGTTTAAACAGCACTCGCGATGTCGTCGCGATATTTTTTGTAGCGGACAACGTTTTATACTCGTGATAATTGCTCAACGAAATATCTGATTGGAATAAAACAATAAAAATAGGTAAAAAACTTTTTAAGTTAAACGGTTTTATGTTAAACATACATTGCAATGTTTAAGATAAATGTACTAAAAACCAAAAAATAATAAAATAGATACAGTCCTGGGAATTATAATACCGTTGGGCACGTCAATTGTCTACAATCGTTGATTAAAATGTTTGTTTTGTAATGTTACATTATAATTAAGACAACAACGATTGTAGAAAATTTATGTGCCCAACGGTTTTATAATTCCCACGACTGTATCTATTTTATTATTTTGGCGGGCTTTCCAACCGCGTGTTCCACGGCATATTCCGCTGGGTCAGAACCAGCGTGGGTCGGGGATCGCGGTTTACCATCCCCGTACTTTGTGTGTAAGATTATTTGTTTTAAAGTTGTTTTTAAAAAGCGTACAACATCAAATGAAACATAGTTTTAAGCCGAGCGCGTTGTAAAAATTTATAAGTTATTGAAAATTGTCCCAATTTACTTGTTGTAGACAACAGTTTTTGTAATATTAATCAATTGGAATGCTGAATAGAAAATCGATTCCCAAAAAGAAAGCTAATCGAGAAAAAACAATTACCGAAATTATAGGTTCTACCCTAACTTTGATCAAAGAATGAATGATACCAGATTACCGAAAAAAAAAATAACGAAAAAAATCTTATAACAGCACATAACAATAAAATTAATTTACATTTTAAATTTAGGTTATAGCTGACTGAAAAGTGTACATTATCGTCAATAAGTAGCAGATCATAAAAATTTAGGAAAAATTGTTTTTTAAATTTAGCGCCATCTCGCGGGGAAACAATGAAATGGAAAAAGCGTGGACAAGAATTTCAAAATAGCGCCATCTCACGTAAAATCATAAAAAATCGTCAAATCGTGGCACAACCGTAGCGACACCTAAAAATCAGCTGGCTAACTAAGTAACCAGTGGCACCCCCCTGATTGTCCGGTCATCTAGTGCTGGCTGAAGCTTGTAATATTTGGCGCTCTGCAACTCAAAAAGTACAGCGACCTTCATACACGGACTTGCGATGTGATAAAATAAAAATAATAAGTTAAAACATATCATCATTGACACAAAAGATAAAAAGGAATTGAAAAGGAAGGGATAAAACTTGAACTTATACTATAAAGATAAATCATCCACGTTTTCGTTGGTCACAAGAGTGTGCCTTATGTGATGAAGCTGTCGTTAACTGAGAGGTGGTGCGAGATCATAAGGTTTCTTCCTCAAAAGTTAGTCATCTAGTTCACAGTTCTTAATGAAGTAACTTTCTTGATCTTTTCGACGTATTTTAGATAAGGGACGGGCGCACCTTTTTTACCCCGGGTACCAGGACCCACACTCACTTTCGAGGCTATTTACATGCTCCCAGAGTCCGTTAAATAGTTGTTAAATACTATAGTACTTTTTAAACATATTAAACTTGGGTAATTTTCCCTACACGGTAAATTGTCCATATTTTATGACAGTTGACAGTAAATGTTATTGACATTGACACAAAAATAGTCGATCGCTAAAAAAATTCGCAGAAAATTCAGCAAAAATATTTTGTTGACTTGTTTTGTGAAAACTTTTCCATTATTTATTTTTGATTATCATGGCTAAAAATACTTTAAGTTCGGCATTTCGTAAAATAGATATTGATCAATATAATGAAGACAACTTTAAGGAAGATGAAGCGGAACAGGCTGGCCCCACTGGACCAGACGAAAGCGAAGTGTGCTCATTGCTCAATCAATATCCTTTTCATTTAATTGATTCTTACTTTATATAATATTTTCTGTAAATATGCTATTAATAGTATAATGTAGCTGTTATAGTAACTGTAAAGTATGTTATGATTGTAAGAAAACAATTTTTGCTTTGGTCTCCAAGTGCTTCGGTTTTTATCATACTAACGCAACCTTTCGAACATAGCTAAATTAAATAATTTTATTCCTATATTCTGAAATTCATTTATAAAACAACTGGTTTTATAGATTTCATATTATTGTAGTTGTAAGGTTGTGTGAGTGAGTCATAATCAAGATAACAACGTTTTGGTGAATCATTTCATTAAATTTTAAAACCAATATAATTACAAACCTAACATCATAAAATTTATTTTGAATAAAATACTTAATTTTTTTAAATATCTTCAGTGTATTTTCTGTATCAAATAGTATAATGTTTATTATAAACACTGCCTAATAAATTGACATTATCATTCATTTATCACCCTTAGTATAAACATCATGTAAATCAAGCATAACTAAACTATATTGTTATGATTAATTTAGTGTCCCAAGTTTATGTTTGCTCTGGGACTCTTGGTAATAAACAATATAATTTAATTATTGTGATTTATTCTCAATATAAATTTCTTAACTCAAAAACACAGGCAAACATATTGATGCACTCAAATTAGTTTTGAAGAATGCCCCACTTGGATCATCAAACCAACAAGTAAAAGTGGGTATTTTCAGATGCAACATCTATAATAACAATAACTTTTCTATATTCAATTATTATAATATAGGATACTAGCTGCCCCACGCAACTTCGTCTGCGTCGAAAAAAAATATATTTAGGGGTGGACTACCCCTAAAATTTAGGGGCATGAAAAATAGATGCTGGTTGATTCTCATAGATATGGATAAGCACAAAAAATCAAAATCGGTTAAGCTGTTTCGGAGGAGTATGGCAACGAAAACTGTGACACGAGAATTTTATATATTAGATATTATAATACTGTCACTAAAAGAATCTACTTTTTTTTGTGTTTGTTTTCTCTGTATAATTGTATTTGTATATAGTTTTCACCTTTCTAGTGACAATAATACTATGTTACTTCTGTTCCTTATAGAGGGCTACGACGCTCGGCTCACCCGGGATGCCCTCTCTATGGGACACAATCAGTTAAGGATTCTCATCAGAACCTTAACAGGTCACTGCAAGCTGAACAGGCACATGTGGAGGCTTGGTCTTGTGGTGGACCCTACGTGCAGACTATGTGAGGAGGAGGAGGAAACTCCTCTTCACTTGCTCTGCGAATGCCCTGCTGTTAACAGCATTAGATCCCATGTCTTCGGGGGACATATCTTGTTCCCTGAAGATATTAGGGACATCTGCCCCAGGAAAATAGTCCAGTTCATGCTGGACCTGAGTCTTGGCGCAGATTTGTAATATAGGGGGACGGTTACAATAGATCCGCAAGGGTCGCAGTGACCTGATGGGCTACCTGTGCCCATCGCCCCCCCCTCTCCTAATAATAATAATGTTACTTCTAAATAATGTAACTTATAGAAAAAAATATATATTGATCCAGTAGTCTTAAAAAAAATGGAATATTACATAACTACAAATCTTTCTGCTTTATTATATTAGTGTAGATAAGTAATTCCTAATGATGAATTTTGTTTACAGGAAAATGCATTAACATTAACTCTGAAGGTGCTACTTGCTATCAAATCATCACAAATAGAGGATGCAGTAGGAAATCTGACTCTGGATGATGTTGATAATCTCATGAAATATATCTATAAAGGATTTGAATTTCCATCAGAAGGTTCAAGTGGACATCTGTTATTATGGCATGACAAAGCATATAGTGTTGGAGGTCTTGGATGTATAGCAAGAGTTCTTTCCGACAGAATGAGAGTATAAATTTTATTATGAAAGTATTGCTTTTTTAAAATTTAAATGAATGTTCCAAACTATAAGTGCTTTCAGCAGAATATAATATGAATTCCAATGTATTTTAATTAAGTATTATTAAAATGTAATGTTCATTTCTAAATAAATTTTCTTGGTATATACTTGTTTTAATTAAAGTATAAATAAAAAACTATCTAGAAGCGTTGCGACGCTGAATCTAAAAATAATGAACAAATACGACTCATTGTATTTTATTTATTTAAGGATAATAAACAGCTACAACATTGTGGACAACTAATATTTTCATTATTCGAGAATATATTATCAGTTCCAAATAAATCTAATTTATCTGACATTCTAATTATCTGCTTTATAAAAAAACAAGAATCCTCGAAATCAGTTCAATCGAAAAAGAAATATACGAAACAAATCGTGAAATACTGTCCAGAAATCAATACATAGTATAAAACAAAGTCGCTTTCGCTGTATGTCTGTATGTATGCTTAGATCTTTAAAACTACGCAACGGATTTTGATGCGGTTTTTTTTAATAGATAGAGTGATTCTTAAGGAAGGTTTGTATGTATAATAAATGCATAATATATTAGAGAAACACTGATAAATTTAAAGGTTTCTAATGTGATGTCGAAAATAAGCACGTTTTTTTGCGCTTATATTGCAAACGCTGGCTGAACGCTACGAGATAGACCAAAATAATGTACTACAGTATTGTTCACCTTAAAAAGTTCAACAAAAAAGTCCGCGATGGTATATGTCTATGTCTTAGGGATAACCCAGCATAACCATTTTTATTCTTTTACGAAGTGATTTTAGAAGCGCGTAATGGTGCGGCGGGCGCAACTTCGTCTGCGCCACTCGCAGTTAACTGTCAATTATTCGATTTTTTCTCTCTGTAAAAACCAACCTTGAACTTCATCGAAAATTAAAAAAATAAACAATTTCTAAAATGAATATAGCCTAAGTTAGTCTTTATTACATAAGCTCGGCCGTTGAAAGTCCCATCCAAATCGACCCAGCCAATCATGTTTAGGCTCTAATGAAGCATCCTGATGAGATCTTTACGTAGAGGCTGCATGTCAAGGTCTGATGATGGAGCTGGAAAGTGGCTATAGGAACTCCATCATTAAGCAAGATAATCTCATCGTGTTTAGGCTCTTATGAAGCGTCCTGATGAGATCTTTGTGTAGAGGATGAATGTCAAGGTCTGATGATGGAGCTGGAAGGTGGCTATGGGAACTCCGTCAATAAGCAAGATAATCTCATCGTGTTTAGGCTCTAATGATGTCGACGGGACGTCAACGGGACGGCATTGCGAGTACTGTTTGAACCCCTTTGTAACGCAGACGAAGTTGCGCGGGTCAGCTAGTACATTATAAAACAGTTACAAAGGTACTTGTTCGATCTCTGAAAAAAACTCCACGACGATCGTCACCTTTTATCGGAATCAGTGTGGCCAAACTAAAGTTATGCGTGGAAAAACTTCATAACTCCCTCCTTTTAGGTAGTTGGTCAAAAATATAAATTGATGCAAAAACACCATGCGCCGCGCCGACCGCGCCTTTGTGTTAATTTTGAAGAAAAGAGATGATTATAATTATTTGCTTAATTTTTAAGTCCCTAGTGCAGTGGTTCCTGTCGCACATGTAGGGGCCTCTGCAAGTAGAAAGGCATTAGTTTTTTTTATTAAAAACTCAAAACAATGATTAATCATCAACGGATAATATTATTTTACCACGGCAGCGAGCATGTTGCGTATCCGAGCAGTGGAACTAAGTAAATACTATTGAATAAATATAAACATAGATATACTTTACATGAATCGACTCAACTGCTTAAACTTCTACTAAGTATTAGATATTTATTTACTGAACCGCAAGTAGACGAACTTTCGGCCCATCTAATGATCAGTGGTTACCGTGTCTCCTGCAGCGTGTGAGAACATCGGAGGGCCGCCACCTGCGACTTTACGTAGGTACTGTTAACTCGTCTCCAACTTTGTTTATAGGACGAGTTATAACGCTTGGATAAAGAGGGAAGTCTATTACAAAATATAATAGTTTGCAATCATTTTTCGCCCTCTACTAAATATATGTTTAAAGTTTGAATCATCAAGGCTACAATCAAAATATTTTAGTTACAGTACTATTCTATCTAATAATTATCCAATGCATTTTTAGTCGTCAAGGATTACTACAGTACTTCAAATCAATGCCTAAAAAGTTACGTTTTATATTCAATCCTTTTCATTTGCGAAGTTCCTCGCAAGCGTTATGAGAGCACTTACTAGTAAATACAATCACTGTTCAACTCATCGACAGGTGAGGGAAGGAAAGTAAATGTTGACCGAGACCGTCTCTCGTTACAGAGGGAATGTTACATATAAAAGCAGGTAAACCCGCTGTACTTTCGATAGTTTTTAACTGCATTGTCGACGTACACTCGCTTACAATGATTTATACGGTTAGTAATTTTTAATATTAACCTACATTTTGTCATGCACCTTTGTTTTTATTTGGCAAAATTATAGCAAAGTTACTTCATTGCGGGTTATATAATATTGTCAGCTGCCATTATCGTGAACGGAGTTATTTTTCTTAAATCTGTTTGGTTTAACTCTGGAGGTAGTGACCTACCCGTGTTCCTAAAAGTAACAATAACATAACAAAAGCAGTATAAAACAAAATTTAACAGATTGTATTCTTTTGTTCGCAGAAATTAATAGTATTACTATGTTGCACATGGTATACTTTTGCGTCTCAACATTCAGAACATTCTTATACGATTCCCGTCGAAGGATATGAAGCAAAACTACAGGATCTTGGACAACATGTTGATATACCAGAAACACCAGTGAAATTAGTTAAGATTACGAAGACAATCGCGGTTAAAATTCCAGTGCCTTACCCTGTTAAAGTAATAGAAAAGGTTCCTTATCCGGTACACGTAGCCAAACCTTACCCAGTTCCCGTGCCACAGATCATTAAAGTACCACACGTAGTAAAGCCTGGACACGGACATGACAGTGATGAATCATCGGAACACGGAGGACAAGCTAATTCTTACAACGTCGAAGAAGCTCACGAACCTTCCGATGAGGGACAGTCATATGGACCCCAGGCCCATATTCAATCTTTCGGTGGTAACCCCGGACATCAGTTCAGTGATGAATATTCAGGCCCCACTGGTAGTAGTTATAACGCTCCTGCACACGGTTACCATCTTAATTCTGGCAATGGTGATAACTCATTTCAACACAATCAATTCGGACAACTGAGCGACTTCCTGCCCCACAACCAAGGCGTTGTACATTCAGATGAAGGAAGTAGTCATTATTAATTAATATTATAGATAACTTCTACTTTTATTAGTACAAAGTTTTTTTGTATTTTTGCAATCCCACGAAGTTCACTATATTTAGTTTTAAAGATTGTGAATGTTGCTAGATGTGTATGTATACTTGTTACTAGATGTGTAAATATTGTATATTATTAATTTTGTGGTAAATTTTGAAATAAAACAATTTAAACTTATAATATTTTTAATTACGAGTTACGACTTTTATCACGATAACGATAAAATTCAACATTCAATAAACTATCTTAAGTTTTAAAACAATTTACATTCTACTATTTAATTCTAATAATCATAACATTACGATTTATAATAAAAAATATAAAACGTTATGAGTCCCAAGGTAAAAGGTATAAAAATCTTATTAATAGATTACCAGTTCATGGCATATAATATATCTATGAAAAACTCTCACTATTAAAATGCATTTGTGTTGATACAGTAGGATACTAAAAAGGAGGATATTATAAAACAATATTATTTTACTAGCATATTCATTTGGAATCTCTTTATAAAATAACTTGTTTTAAAATTATGCAATACAACTTCGAAATTTTCACATAAAAACTTATGAAGTAATGATTTTGTTCAAAAATTAGGAGCAAATTGTACGCGCGGTCGTTTTCCGGAAGTGACGTTATCGGAGTCACTGGACAAGCGCTCTTCCCGAATGTTGCTGGCTTCGAGGACAGGACGCAATATTACTTCCGGCTTTTCATCTTCATCAGAAACGTACATTCGAGTGAGGTCCGACGCAACCGAAGCTGTTTCACATACACTGAAATAAAATAATACATTTAAAAAGCAATAAAAAATATATTTCTAATGAATCAGTCTAGTTAAAATAATTTGGATAGTAATCTAATTTACATCGAAAATGTGTACATATTTAACGTAATAGCTGTCTTTTCTTATAAACACAATAATAACATTGCGCATGCGGAAATGGAATTACCTATCTCGGTGATAGTCAACGCACCGCGGCAATCGTAAGGCGCATTTAATTACATAAGTAGTTCACAATCAGAAAGTATCTCGTACACGATACAGTTCTGTATCACTTGATAGTAGGTGACATGTAATCGACAATTTCTTCACGGTCTAGTTACTTCCAAAACTATTCTATTTTTTTTCCCTTTATTGGAAACTTGTTTGAGTTTATATAGGGTAGATAATACTGATTCAGTATTTTAATTGATTGCATAATACTAAATAAAACTTTCGAACTTTAAATTTATTGTCAGTTGTCATCAAGCATTAAGGAGTGTAAGAAGATTAGCTACCGCCGTAACAGCCTAATCAATTATACGAAGTGCGTAAACAAAATTTTATAAAACATCCCAATTTTTTTTATTTTTCCAGAAATTAGTCATCATGAGCTATAAATGATTTAATAAATCAGTTTGCCGAGGGAAGGAGAGTGTAAATTTGAATTTGAATTGTTTGTAAAAATTTAGAAAAGTATTCATATGTAAATAGTTCTATCATTCATGTTATGGACACATTTATTTTGTAAGAAATTTTTACCCTTCATGAAGGCTAAAAATTTGGTGTTATTAAAATACTGCGTGTTGGGTTTTTCGGAATTTGTTGGTCGATTTTTAGACAAACCAAAATAAAACTGGCTATACAGAGTTAATCTTTAAAATCAAAAATAAATTAACGATTCCTCTAATAAAGAAGAACATCATATTTTATCATCCCTACTAACAATATAATATATTAATGCGAAAGTAACTCTGTCTGTCTGTTACGCTTTTTTGCTTAAACCTCTCAAGCGATTTTGATGAAATTTGGCACAGATAATCTTTAGACCCTGAGAAAGAACAAAGGCTACCTTTTAATTGAAAGTGATGCAGACGAAGTTGCGCAGACCCGCTAGTACAATATAATGACAGTTCCCATTCACATTGTACCTATAGGTGGAACGCCCTGTATAAGGTAGTTTAACATAAAGTAACCTGTTATTGTAGTACTCGGAGTCAGCGAGGTTAGCGGGGGCGGCGACGGGCGCGGGCAGCGGCGGGGAGCGCTCGCTCGACGGCAGCTTCATCACCACGTCGCACGCGCTCTCCTCCACCTCCTCGGGTAACCTGCGCACCAAATAATCATATAACACTTGCTGTTGGACCGGAAATAATCCGGAATAAAGCAAATTGGAAGGATTTATTTGAATGCGTACACGTTAGCATTCTTTTATCATTTCATTCTCAACTTATCTAATGCTTGAAAATTGTTTAAATAATTAATTAATCTTCCAAATAGAGGGTGAAATTCTTCATTCTAGCAGATAAATTATCGAGTGTAGCAAGTATATTTAGAAAGATCTGTGAATGCAGAGGGTATATTCTCTTCCAAAACAATGGAATGATTCCTGTGTGCAAAATTTCCTATTTTTATGGCATGCCCCGCGAAGGGATCGAAGTCGAGGTTTCTTGAATGACGAAAACTTTCGAGTACCGATAGTAAAATTTAGTCCTGGAGATATATTCCTAGCATCCAGGTTATTTCATTACATAAATAATATTAATATGTCGATTCCTTCATTCTGAATTAAATAATATTGCTATTATGAAACATACCTTCCTAGGTTCAACGTAATCTTGTATTCTTGAGACTTTTGTACTACTTCCAACCAATTCTGTTTGTCATCATCCGCTCTTTCAATATTAAACGAAGAACTCGGCCTAAAATAAAAATTTTGTAATTAAAACTTTTAGGTTGTAAAGGATCTAAAACCTCTGATATGACTCCAATAGCCAACGCAGTGAGAGCATCTGGTTTGGCTTTTTGTAACTTTAGTCTATTTTAAACTCGCGACTTCTAAAATTCGGTATCATTCTATTTGGTGCATATCCTAAAGTTTCTGGCAGTAATTTTAATGAAATTTTACGGAACTTTATTAAATACAGGGCTGCCCTTTCCGCTCTTTACTGTTCTATGGTAAAATAGCTGGTTTAAAAAGTTTTAAAGTCAGTTTTGATACTGACATGGGTGTAAAGTTGACCATTGTGGCGAGATGTTTCTGTTTGTGCACTTGGTAGAAGTTGTCCGCGTGGTCGACCATCGTGACGTCCTTGCTGTAGTCGGCCGTCACCACCACGCTGTGCAGCGACTTGCTCGGGCTGCTGTTCGACACGTCGCTTATTGAGAACTTCAGCGATGCTATATTGACAAAACATGACAGTTATAAATCTCTATTTCGTTGATTAATTGATACACAATCAAAAATAATTGAAATCTTACTACTCACTTTTATCAATGGGCGCTATTTTACCCGCGACGTCAAATAGGAAATTAGCCGTCCAGAAATGAGGTATCCTTATAAATACTTTTCCGGAATCGACGGGCATGTAGAATCCAAGTTTGTGTAATAACTGTAGGAATTTCAAGTCTTTGCATATGCTGGCCTGTTTGCAGTTCCATGGAACCAGTGGTATTGATTGATTAAACACTGAAATAAGTATAATATTATTATTCTTGTGATTTTGTGTGGTATTATTATTCAAACGAGATGTATTTTCTTCTAATTAACTTAGTCTAGGAATTCTAACATTTAAATAAAATTTCCAGATTAAATGGAAATAATGTATATAAATAATTAACGACCACTTTTTTGGATATGGAGTTTTAAAACTGAAGTATGAAAGAAAGAGGTTTAGTAACAAAATGTGTAGTAATGACATACGCAAGGAATGGCAGGAGACTGGCGACAACGAAGGGAAGTCCGTTTTCTTCTTGAATAATTCAAAATTGAGTAATTTGCAGTCAGCTTTGTCAACTATGCACTTTATAGCGGATTCCTTGTCGAGGTATATCTTAGCGTAGCAAGTATCTAGCAGTACTTTCTGTACCCAATCTAGGTACTTAGACTTTCCGTCTTGGGTTAATTGTTCACACAGTTTACCGATCTCATCGTCTCTTATTTCCTTATTTAATTCTACTGTTTTGGCGTTCACTTCATTTTCAACATTCATTAATGTTTCAAATTTTTCGTTATTAATAATGTTCTGTTTGTGTAGTTCTTTTATAATTGACTCTCTGGATTTTACTGTTCCGTTATCTTTGTACAGTTTGACTATTTCCCCGATGACGTCAGGAAGTGACGAGCACTGCATGTAGTTCCAACTCAATGCCGATGATTCTTCCTCTGTCCATCTAAAATAATACGATATAACTTAATCAATTTTGAATCAGTTTTACATAGACCCCTTACACCAATAATGTTCATTTTTCAACATTGACGCTTTAAATATACTCTTTTGTCTTAATTTTAAGACAGAGACTTAATTATAAAAGATGTACAGTTGGTATTTTATCAGACCGAGGGATACACTTGTTGTTCTATATTTGTTATTCGTTAATTCGTACTAGGGATGTAACGAATATTCGCATGTTTTTGAATATTCGCATTAGCATTCGCAAAAAATCATGCGAATGTTATGCGAATGTTTTGACAAAAGTTAGGAGGATGTTGTATGGATGTAGAGGGAATCTTACAGAGCCAAAATGTAGGACTTTAACTGCCCTTTAAAATGAGCCCAAACTCGATGGGTCTACGACCTTTCGTTGTCAAGATAATTTGCGGGGGGGTCCAATTTTTTTGGTGGGGGTGAGGCATGTACCCCCTACCTTCCATGTCCAGATCCAGGATAGGTAAAATATAGGTACCTATTTTGTAGTACCTATAAATTACAATGACTTTTGGAAGATAAAACTGACTTGCCAGTAAAAAACCTTGAACTTTTAGTTTGAAAGGTTAATATTCGCATTCGCTAATATAAAAGATAATGTCAAAATTGAATATTCGCATTCGCGAATGTCCAAAAATCGACATTCGCAACATTCCTTATTCGTACTAAGGGCTTCGTTTAGTACGCCTACTTGATCCGAGTAGCTTCACCTTCGTCAGAAAGTGAGTTGGAATCGAATTTTAGAAACATTATTATGTTTCTTTACAATATCACATAGAAAACCTTTGAAATTATCCATGATTATCACTTTTAATTTATATAACATTAACCTTCCTCTCGAATCACTATAATATCTATGAACAAAATGCATCAAAATCAGTTTGCACACGTGTGGACATAGAGCAGAGAGAGATTATTATTAGTGATAACTGTGACTGTCTATTTATTAGTACCTATTCATCATTATTATCACCCTATAGACGTCCACTGCTGGACATAGGTCTCTTCAATATTAGTATTAGCTGAAACAAAATATTTATGTAGGAATAACATACTTTTCCGCAGGAGTATCGAGCGAGTTTGTTACAGCAGTGAGGATGTTGTCGTCTGTCGGTTTGTGGATGTCGGAGGGGGTCGCGGGGGTAGCGGGGGGCGCGGGAGATTCGGGTGTGTCGGGGGTCGCAGGGGTTGCAGGAGGCGCATCGATGGGTTTGGGAGCGGCGTCGTCGTCGAAGTTGTCGACGTCGAGGCGGAAGTCGGCCGTGCTTTGCAACGTGTGCGGCTTCTTAATGAACGTGTTGATCACGTATTCGATGAGATCCGACCAGTCCTACGAAATATTTTGTAAACTGTTGTTATGAACTAAAAAGTTTAATTAGTGATTTCTAATTATTACTGTGCCTAACAATGAATAAATCATCATAAAGGTCATCTTTTTAGCATTACCGCCCAGTGCTGAGCAGAGGCGTTTCTTCTGTTACGCCGCTGATCACTGCCTAATGCCACTTGCACTCAATTATGAACAAAGATCCTCCTCTTAATATAGTCGAGCCAACGAACCGGCATGAGTAAATATCAATAAATCTCACATCACATATTTCGAATTCCGATTTCCAAATAGAAGTGAATGTCTTAAGTATTTTCGGCTGGAACAATGTTATTAAACTGTCTAGTTCTCCTCCAACGTGGTGCATCAGTGTGAAGATGCAATCGTTCACAAATTCGCCATTACTCGCATAATCCTCTAATAATAGTCCATACTGGTACATTATTTCAGGCGTGGCAAATCTGCAAAGTGAATGTGATTATTGCTAATGTTATACACTAATCTAAACACAGGCTACGTTTTGGTTGTGCCTATAAGGTATTTTTTTTTTCAGTTGGAGTAAATCACCCGCCCTTCGGGTAGAGGGAGTGGTAGAGTGGGGTGGGAGTTGAACCGCACTTAAACCTCCAACCGCTCACACTCAGCGTCCGAACCTCGGCTGAGGCCAGAACCCAGGACGGGGTTTTGAGGGACGACGCGACGCGTTACGCCCTCGGCACTCTTTCCCGTCGCGACAGAGCGGGCGTGCCGCCCCCGCCTATAAGGTATAGTATAAGAATTGAATTTTTGTTTAAAGTGTACATAATGTATACCAGTAACATATTCTTCATATAGGTAAGTATGTAAAACATGCAGGAGAGATATTAATAGTTATTTTTTATTTGAATCCCAAGAAGAAGAACTTCTAATAGGTACCTACTTAATGTGAACATGTTGGATCAATAATACGAATACTTATTTACCTATAAGCAGTCCTTGCCAAATCCCAATAAGGAAATTGAACAGTAAACACGAATTGGGAATTTGAAAAACAAAAATTTTTTTGTTATGTATTTTAAATCTTTATTATTAATAATATTCACATTTAATACAAAAAAACGTCAATTTTTTTTTTCAATTAATTATAAACAATTTAAATTTGATTAAAAATCACGTGACTTTAAACGCACCGTGATTGACTGTGACGTCAAATTTTTAACTTCTGAGTAGTTCTGAGGATCGAAATTTGAATTTGGTATAAATACTAATGACAAGTGAAGAGTGAAAACTAACATTATGACGTCACACACGCTCGGGATCTGTCGGTGTATTTACGGTACTGAATGCAAAAATTTGAATTTTACTTTAATTTACCTATCTTTTGAAATCAAAAAAAAATGTATAATTATAACTAATTTTTATATGATCTTTCCATTTATTATTAGATTTTTTTTTTTCAAATACCCAATTATACAATTTTACTACTATCCTACTACCCTGTGTTCTTTTTTGACCGACTTCCAAAAAGGAGAAAGTGATAGATTCGTCTATGTTTATTTTATACTAGCTGACCCGCGCAACTTCGTCTGCGTTACAAAGGGGTTCAAACAGTACTCGCAATGCCGTCGCGTTGTTATTTGCGCGGCCGCATATTCATTGCGTTTTATACTCGTGATAACTTCTAAACGAAAAGTCCGATTGGAATAAAACAAAAAGTAATTTACTTTTACATTAATACTCTTGATAATATAATACTTAATTTGGATAAGGGTTAATACAACGATACTCATTTAACGTTAAATTCAATCTCGGAACGAAATATTAAATTTTAAAAACATAAAAGTGGTTATTGTGACTAAACTATGATAGTTAGATATATGCTGTCGCGGACTTTTTTGTTTGTCTTACTAACACCTAAAAACCCGTAGTACATCATTTTGTTCTATTGTTAATAGTTTTTGCAGCGTACGCATAAATAGGTTTTCGATTTTTCACCTTTTGTTACATATTCGATATTTTCATGCGGATCCCTAATTTTTTTGAAAATAAAATATAGCCTATAACCTTCCTCGATAAATGGACTTTCCAACAGTGAAAGAATTTTTGAAATCGGACCAGTAGATCCTGAGATTAGCGCGTTCAAACAAACAAACAAACAAACAAACTCTTCAGCTTTATAATATTAGTATAGATTTGTTCCTTATTAATTTTTATTTCGTTTGGGTGGACCGATTAAAATGGTTCTGGAGTCAGATGAAAGATGATAATTGTCATGGGGTCCCATTTAATTTATTTTAAAATCGAACAAGTACTTTTGGATCAGTGTTTAAAAATGTCTATTCATGACGAAGAATTTTTCATGATTTGCTGTGCGTTTTTGCTTGTATTTATTTTTTTATGTGAACCGATTACGATGATTCTTTTTAGGAAGTGTCTACCACTTTGGACGATACCTCATATATTTTTATAAAGTTCTGACGGGTAGTTTTTGTGTTTAAATGTCTGAAGTTTGTATTCAATTTAATAACAACATTCAAACCATTACAAAAAGTATATTACTGATGTATACTTGACTTTAATTTAGCAGATAATATAATAATTCATTTGATAATAATTCAAGTAAATGACTCATTCTTAATTCAACTCAAGGTTTACTAACATGGCAATACATCGTTGCCGTGTTTTGATCACAACTAGGACACGACAAACATTGGGAATTAATTAACTGAAACCATATCACGGCGACCATTGTCGTTCGCGCCAAGAATTGAAATAATTACCTCAGCTCCTGATCTAGAAAATACGTACCTAGCAGTGGCGAAGAGTATAGCTTTTAAAGAGGGAAGCCGATCTAAATTATTCTTTAAAATTTACAATAATTCGTAAGTTTTCTTAAAGATTTTTTCTTAGTGGTATTTGTAGTACGTAATTGAAGAGTACTCAATGGGAAGCCGGTAGGAATGGGCTTATATCAACACTTCGCCACTGGTACCTAGACATAAACAGAACATATTTATTAGAAACAGGGAACTTACTGCTTTATGTGGTCCATCATATTGGTAGTGCCGTTGTATTCAGATAACTTCATAACGCTGTCTAAGAACATTAACAAAATATGATTCGTCACAATGAGATCCTAAAAATAGAAATAAAACATTAGCACTAATTGCGGCCGTTCTTTTGCGGTCATTAATAATATTATAATAATTTAAATTCAAAATGCATAAAATGAATAGTACCTGTAAATATTGTTTGGTGTGGTACTTCGGGTTATAAGTTCGCAGTAACAACACCATTAGAGATCGCAACTCCTCCGTCTCGCACATTTTGATTTGTAACTTGATGAGCGCCTCGCGGTCGTCCTTCCGTATGTGTGATATCTTCTTGTACACTTCCACGGCTTGCACAAACTCTCTTATCGCGGTCACAACCTAACAAATACATATACGTAGTACGAATAAATTACTAAATAAAGATTTTCAAAAATAAACTTAGGTAAATAATTATTACAAGTAGCCTTTAAGGATACATATAAAAATCAAGGAAAATGTAACGCAAAAAAAATTAACTTATCTATAAAGATCATATTATAAAATCATATTTACCAGATGAAGCCTCCTCATGCATGGTTTGAGATCATTTCCGTCTAATTTAACGGCCAACTCAAACTGTTCGCACAAGTTGACGCCTTCAGCGGTCAAATATGAAACAATATCAAACGATAGAACCGAACAAACATGTTCCAAGTCAAGTTCTATCTGTGTAGCGAACTTCAAGAAGTACGTGACCAGCCAAAAGAAATGCGACGTATCGATTTCCAGTTGTAAATTTGTTAGTATTTGACTGTGAAGCGTCTGAACGAGGACATTGTAGCCTTTCAACAGAAAATCAACTGTGAACTCTTTCAAGATGTTCGATATATCGTCATCAGTCGGCGTTTTGTGAGACAGACCTTGCACATTTATACTGAAACAAAACAAACAGAATAAAAATAATCAGAACTGAATCTAAGTCCACAATATGTGATGTCCCACTAAAGCCGTTCATGTAAAAAACAACGAATACTTAAAGTTACAAATGAAAAATACTAGGTATTTCGAATGATGAAATGAAATCATTAAGATGTCATTGAAATTCTAATAGTAGGAATATTCAACATACATATTAGATTTTCCTCTTTTGACAATTTTTTTCCGTTTTCTTTCCTGTACCGTAACTCCGGCCCGTGATTTGGTGTTGATCCGTTGTTTCGGATTGTGCGGTTTTTGGTGAATCGGTTTTTTCGTCGGAAGTTCATCTTCGTTGCTGGATGTTGAAATAGATTCCTGGTTTTCGATTTGTGTTCCGTAACCGCAATCTGAATTTTCCGATATAATCGTTTTTTTACCTTTACCCGATGCGTCATCGCAAACTTCAGTGTTTTTTTCCGAACAAGTTTTTAATTTCGTCTCCTGAATAAAAAATGAATTGTTATAATCAATAATGAACAAATAATATTTACTACGACCGTACGTCGACTCAGAATGAATACTAAAGTATATTCTATTTGCTATCACAATATATCTTACATTTTCATTTTTGACTGAATCCTCGGAAACGTCGGCACTTTTCCCCCCTGAGTCAGAATCGTTGAGCGTCTGAAAAGCTTGACTTCCATTTTCACTGGTGTTATTAAAGGCTTGACTTCCGTTTTCACTGGTATTATTAACAGAAGAAGCATCCCAGCCATTGTTCACTGAATTGGGTTCGTCATTACTCTTGCCGCTGCCCCCGGTGTCGGATGAGTCCGATGTGGGATCTGACGTCAATATCGGTGATGAATCTTCACTTCCTATATCAAAACGTCAACATTCTAATCCAGAATTTTAACTCTTTTCTTAACTCTAACATATGATCCAAGAATGAGTTTACTAAATAAAAAAAATATATAGGTTACTACATCACAGATCAATGAGTTACAGTTACAGTACAGTTAACACCGTCAACACGGTTTACTGCAATGCGAATGATATTGATCACAATTTTACCTCGGTCTGGTGGTGATGTATTGCTCTCGTTGTCCTCTGAACTCTCAGATAGTGAAGCCTCTAGCCACAAATTGAGAAGTTTATGAAGAGTTACAACATGTTGATCTTTATACAGCAATGCTATTAACTGAATCATTGTAACAGCCCATTTTGTCTGAAAATAAAAAAATACAAAACACACATCTCGATTCTTGAATTAAAAATATTATCCAATATATTATTATTACAATAAAGCATATCTTCACTACTTACCGCATCAGGAATTGTCATTAATTTAATAAGGGCTTTGTCTATTCCCTGACTAAAAATGTTCCATATAATTTGATTCTGTATAGTATGAATAGGGCTATTAAAACTTGGATTCTGATTTGCAGTTTCCTCTGGTATGTGTAATATATTTCTTAGTAAAAGTAGACTGTTGCTGATATTTGTGCATTGTTCAACAGTTAGTTTCGATTTTTGTTCAAAATCCACATTCTTTTTCAGAAATTCAATTATCACTTTAGTTGCACGTTGATCAGTAAATGCTATTTTTGTTGTTGCAAGTAAATTATTTATTTCAAATATAGTATGTCGACCGAAATCATTTTTTGAGATGACATCAACGGAAAGTAAACATTCTATTGGAATTGTAAGATTCACCAATATTCTAATTAATATTTCGATGGTTTTGTCGTCTTTGGCGTGAATTAATAACGGGATAAGATCCTTTTTGACATTCTGTCCAAAACTAATGCTTCTGCGGTATGTTCGCAAATACTTGTCTTCAGATAAAATGTTATGCAAGATGGATTCCAAAGCATCTGTAACAATATGGATCATTTTATATAACCTCAATATTATTCATTATTTACGCTACCATTATGTTAGTAACCGATGTACCTAATTATAATCTACAGGTACCTTTAAGTGTAACACAAACTGTGTACAAATAATTTTATATACTATGATAAGGTTAAAAAAACTTACTATTGCAATTTTCGTTCACGTGATATCCATCAGCAAGATGGAATCCAAGGTTTCCAAAAGTGCTGTGAATCTGAGGACTCCGTAAAACCCATTCCATTTTCTTTCTACGATAAAACCAAAAATAAATAATGTTATATGAAAGACTAATTAATACGTGATTTATATGAGGTAATCATAAGCTAACCACACCAATTAGACAAATACGCAAGAAGTAACCCCAATATTTCTAATTATTTTATATTTCAGAGATTAAACAACTATGGTGTATAATTTTTAAAATAGCTCTTTATTTATAACAATATTAATTTACCTTAACACCTAGATAAATGTAGTTTATATTGTTTTTATTCTAAACGAAGTAAACTATGTAAGTTTAAGTATAATAAACGAGTAGGTATAATAGAGATGCTGCGGGAGGGAGGCTGTGCGGTCTGTGCGTGACGACGTTATAGCCAGTTCTGTGGGGTGTTTGTACTTTGCTCCCATTCTACACAGTTTGAAATACACCACCCACACCCTTTAGACAATTTTCTCTAGCCATGTGATTTACAAAACACGTGTCGACAGTTTGAATTGATTTTTAGTAATTCATTTAATCATATCTTATTTCTTATTTCTGATATAATAATATAATAGTTTTTACTTCCTGGTATTAATAACATTTATTTATTTATTTATTATTAGGTCCATCAACAAGAACATGTTGATTATGAAATAAACTGCTCAATCTGTATCTTGCTGCCTTATCTTAAGGATACACAATGGTTACCAAAGATAAGTTGCAATTAAATTTTTATTCATTTAATTTTTAATTATCAAAATAATATGGCAGGTACTTTTTTTATTTGATAGGTGATAAATTGCAATTTGTCTTGTATTATCACATGGCTGCGCTGTACCACGGTGTAGCATTATGCTTACCAGCTGCCTTTTGGGCACATAATATTTTTAGCCTAAATGTATTATGCTACGGTATGTTATGTGCTCAATAAATGGAATAATTTATTTTTAACTATTGGGTATTTTAAACTTAATTTAATTTTTATTTTATTTAACTTTGAAAATTATTTACCTATTTTCTATTATTAATAAAAAGGTTCTGCATAAATAATTTAAATCTTTTTTAAAATTATAATTAACACTACAAACAGGCGTAACCTACAACTATGGAGTAAGTGAGGAAATACTGGCTTATCTATAATATTAAAATGAATCGCAAAATGTGATATTAAGAGCAAAACTCAACAACGTCTGGACCAATTTGGCTAATTCTTTTTTTTTAAATGTTCTTTGAAGTTAAAGAATGTTTTTTACGGCAACAAATATTGGTATAATTGACGCAGACGAAGTTGCGCGGGTCATCTAGTTTTGAATAAAAAAATAAAAAATATTTTCATGGTCCGGTCGTTTCGATAAATTAATTCAGAGATCTAATGTTTTCAACTTAAGGGTGGTTTATACTAAAAATGGATTTATTTAATAAATTTTATTTCAATTAAACACTTCGGATCTCTCCTCATTACTACCGTTATAATATTCCTTTCGTCCATAACCTTAGATTTGTGTCCATACAACAAATACCCAGTGGCGTGCATGTACATTTAAGACAGGGTATGCAGACATGAAAATCTTGGTAATTTTCCACTTATTTACGCCATATATACGCCAATACAATAGTGATGAGAAATGTATTTTTATGAAATATACATCATTTAATCGACTTTTATTGTCAGTCTTTTACCAAATTTGAATAGTTAGGATATGCAAAGTATAGAACCGCACGCTACTGCAAATACCCAAAGAACGAAAAAAGATAAGAAAAGAAAATATAATGGCGAATAAATATAACAGGACGATTGGTCTATGGAATAGCAAGTTCAATAAACGCCTTTTAAAATATAAGAGCAATAGTATAACTAAGTTCGTTTTAATTGCTAATATTGTCTATTAAATAAGAAAGAAACAGCTGGAAATTTTATTAGGTACTTTTGTCACATTCTGAAAACAATAAACGAGGAGTATATGAACTACAAACATTTAGAATCTGTAATTTGTAGTTATTTATATGTTTAAATTAATATATCAAATAGATTATTATACTTACAGATTTCTGGGTATTCATAGGTCGTATAAAAATCGTTTAATGATATAATTGGATATCGAGCCATTCAATCAAAACACTTGCTCTTAATTCAGTACGCTATTATGATATAAAGGCTTTCACAATACGTAATTTATTGATGATCAATAATATTCACTCAAGAATTACTTACAATTACGTTTAGCCCATTGTTATTACTAATTTAATTTATTTTAATAAGAATAGTCTTAGATAATCACAAAATAAAACGTTCTGCACACTTAAACGGTTCACAACTTTATGACGTATTTTCCCTTGTGAAGTTAAATGTTTCACTGTCTCTTGAAAATACACAAGCAAAACATCACAGAAACCCACGTGAGCACAAACAACGTTATTCGACGGACCAATAGTAGGTCACGCTCGTACAAGTCGCGTGTACGGGGCACGTGCGCCTTGCTAACTGCGGGAGATTGGACGTAAGCGGAGATATATAATACTATACGTTTTATAGTACGCGCCTACTTATGGATTACTTTTTAAACAAGACTGAAACGAAGTTACATTATGTATCGTTTACAAAAAAAAAATATAAATTATTTCATCATCTTATGTGTGAAATCGTATCCGTTAAAATATACATTTTGAATCATGACTCCAAAAGTACTACTTAATCGATCTTGAATATATTTTATTCAAAGGGCTCCGCAACGCACATCACTTTTCATCTAGAACAAATTAATTTCAAAATAATTTAAACAACATACTAAACATCACAGATAAAAAAGCGATTAACTGTTCTTCTGATTGGCATCATAATTATACCGGGTGTTGATGTTTGCCGATTATGTTAGTTCGATTTTCAGACAAACCAAACAATTTACGAAAACTCTGTAAATGTAGTATCATTAAACATAAAAAATAAAAATATTATGTTGATATTTAATTGAAAATGGTGCAGACGAAGTTGCGCGGGGTAGCTAGTCAAAAATAAAATCATAAAAGGATGTATTGTTTCAGCAAAACATCCTATCTCTAATATTTAAGGTATTTCCCATTCATGTCGCATAGTTTTGGGAAACCCTATATAACCCTGTATATACCCACAGCGCTATAACATGTCACTCTTTAAACGAGTTTTAAGAAAAGTCCTGTATGAGTAGGTGATAGATAACGGCCCCTCATTGCCCTGGCATTGCAGAGTTCAAGAGCGACGTTGACCACTTACCATCAAGTGGGCGTAGGCTCGTTGAGGAGGCAGATGAAGTCACGTGTGTCACTGCAACCTATTTCTAATAAACTACGCACGTGGAAAAATTCTGCATTGATAGTGGATGGTCAAGCGACAGTGACTGTACAATATAAGAATTAAGAACATTAAGTGTAATATAAGATCTATTGTAGCACGAGGTCTATGACCAAATTTATTGGGTCGTAACTGGTTTCAAGCACTAGAAATAACTTTAAATGTCAATTGTATTCTAGAATCTGATAATAGTATTGTTAATGTAGTTTAAGTAAACACTATCAGGTATTCAAAGTTGGACTTGGTACTTACATTCATTTGAAACCAGGTGCAGTTCCTACATTTCTGAAAGCTCGACCCGTTCCATATGCAATTAAAGAGAGAGTAGAAAAAGAGATTGATCGCTTGGAGAGTGAAGGTGTACTTCGTCCGGTAACCTTTTCTGAGTAGGCAACCCCGGTGGTTCCCATAGTAAAAAAGAATGGAGACATTCGTCTCTGTGGGGATTATCGTAGCACTGTAAACCAGGCTACTGAGTCTGATACATACCCGATGCCTACTGCAAGTGAGTTTTTTTCCTACCATTTCTGGATTTTTTTCTACATTGGACCTTGATCGAGCGTACACTCAAGTGGTTGTTTCAAGTGAGACTGCTCGACTTCTCACTTTGAATACATGTAAGGGTCTCTATACTGTTCACAGATTGGCTTTTGGCGTGAAGGCTTCGCCAGGTATTTTTCAACGATTCATGACAGCACTATTGGCAGACATACCTGGTATCGCTGTACTGATCGATGACGTCATCGTCAGTGGAACAACAATGCAGCAAATGGCACAACGTTTAGATAACGTACTGACACGTATTGAACGAGCAGGATTGCGGCTCAATAAGGACAAATGTAAATTTGCAAGGGAACGAGTCGAATTTCTGGGTTTTATTATTGACGCTGAGGATATTCATCCAGCCCCAAGTAAAGTAGAGTCAATTGTGAACACGCCAGAACCTAAAAATGTACAAGAACTTCAGGCATTTTTGGGGTTGTATAATTTTATGAGAGATTTATTCCTCACAAAGGGTTCCAGGACATTGCACATACACGAGCGACGATATTCGCAATTGGATAAGTAAGCGACGGCGATAATGTTTGAGATAACTAAGTTTCATAATTACCTAATGGGAAGGTAATTATGAAACTGTGGTAACTGACCATAAGCCATTGTTGGGTATTTTTGATCCAAAACGACCTATACCTACTGTGTTATCTCCACGCCTTACACGAATAGCGTTAATTCTTACATCCCATAACTACAACATAATTTAAAAACCGGGGAAATCCATAGGTCATGCTGATGGGCTTAGTCGTTGGCCACAACCCGTACAAGAGCAAGCCGAAGAGCTACTATAGGATATTTTACTGATGGCTGAAACTCCTGATGAGTTTCCTATTGATCCTAGTGAAATAGCTACAGCGACAAAACGAGATAAAATTTTGTCTCAGGTATATAACAACATACTCAGGGCACTGGCGTGCATTCATACACGCAAATATGCACTGCGTACCCTAAAATTTACAGTAAAAATCGATTAAACGCTGTATATTTAATCAAAATCTCGTTACTATTATTGACGCATATTTAGTTTAAAAGAAAAATAAAAACAGAACGTGAAAAATTATCAGATTTACATTTCTGCATTGAGCTTTGACTTGAATGTGCATGCACGCCACTGACTCAGGAGTTGGCCGGCCATAGTAACTGATACTAAATTACGCTGGTTGCATCGCAACGAATTTCCTTTGAATGGAGATTGCATTCTTTTGGGTAACCGTGTGCTGATACTACCGTCATTTCGATAACCAGTGTTAAAAGCATTACATAAGATGTACAGTGGTATAGTCTAAACAAAGGCTGTGGCCAGGAGCTATGTTTGGTGGCCCCAAATGAATGAAGATATAGAGACATTAGTGGCAAACTGCCGTCGTTGTCTGGAAAACCGTCATATGCCTCCAAGAATCACGTATGAATGGGTTACTCCAACTAGACCTTGGTTACGAATTAACATTGATTTTGCTGGACCATTCCAGAATAAAACTTTTCTTATTATGGTCGATGCACACTCACGATGGCCAGAAGTCATCAGCAACTGTTATAAAATACTTAAGATCAGTATTTGCTACACATGGGCTATGTGAAGTGTTGGTTTCTGATAATGGAACATTTTGTACCATGCACAGTAGTGAGCACAGATGGCCCTGCTAGCTACCAGGTAGAAACAAGAGATGGAGCAGTTCTCAATAGAGATATAGATCAATTGGTTAAAAGTAAGGCTAATCAAGAGGAAAGTCCGGACAGGAAGGAAAAGGAAATAGAAAATGAAACACAAGAAATGGAAGGCGTTTCTGAGGGGCAGCAGGATCAGTAAATTATAGAAATACGAGTTCTGACCAATGGGCAGAAATGTTAGGGATTCAGCCTGCTGAGCCGGGTTCAAGTGTTTCTGGTGGTGAAATGAGACAGAAGAGTAATATACATGGGAGATCACCATATAGTAGAAACTGCAATTTAATTAATTAGTTCTTTTGCAGCTCATATGATTAGTTGATATTTTATTAATTTAGATTAGAAGTGTGATTTTATACTGAATTGTTAATGAATTAGTTTTAAAAATATTTTTAGTTAAGTTTGTGTAAGAACATACTTGGGGGAAAGGTATGTTATGTATGTCATTGTAGTGTCTGGTAAAGGTATGGCCCACAGGAAGTGTCTGGCAATTATGTTTATTTGTTTATAACAATATTATATATAACATATGAAAAACCAGCCTTCCTACTTTAACGTAAGTTAGCATGATTTTTCACCACCTTTGTTACCTGTTACCTGTAAAACGGCCCCGCTTTCAGCTTAGCCAGTATCTATTCCTTTCTAACCTTATGTTGTACTACCAATCCTTAAAATTTCATCTTTCCTAAAATGACGTAAGTCTGAGGTGACTGGGATCTCACTCTATTCTGAGGAGACCTGAGCCCAACAGTGGGCAGCAATGGGTTGGTACAGATACAGATTTGAATAAAAAGTACTTTATAATAACAATAACATTATTCACTGCTATATTTGAAAACTAATTACTAATCGTGGTATCCAAACATAAGTACCAAAACATCGAAAAACATGAATTTGGATAGACAGAGCTCTCAGGTGTCAGTTATTTCCTAATAGTTATTATTTACTAAGCAAAATAACAGCTTAAACGGTGGTTATTTTGCTATATAAACCAGTATTAAACTTAAGAATACTTTATTATTTCTCTTACCAAGTTAATACTACTAAAAATCACCACCTTTCCACAATGTACTAGTTAATACAAATATGAAACTCAGTATGGAATCACGTATGTAATGTTTTCTATTTTGAATAATTTTGATTTTACCATTGTACGCCGTATTTATTTACGGCATTGAATACAAGTCCTTAAGCCTAGTTGTACACACAGATTCACAGATTATGGAGAAAATTTGTAAATTTACTACATGGGTACCAGGGATGTTGCGAATGTCGATTTTTGGACATCCGCGCATCCGAAAATTAAATTTCAACATTCACGAAAGTGTATGTGAATGTTGACCTTTTCGTCTATGAGTTCAAGGTTTTTTTATGCTAACTTGTCAAACTTAGCGAAAACTTTGTAGAGTCATTACAATTTATGAGTACCTACTATAAAATAGGTTTAGGCCTTTGTTTTACAAAATCTACTAGGAAAGTAGCGGGTCATTTCCTCGCCCCACACCTAATAATTTAAACCTCCCGCAAAAAATCTTGAGAACGGAAGGTCGAAGATCCGTCTAGTTTGGGCTCATTTTAAAGGGCAAGTAGAGGCTTTTGTTTTAGCTCCATCATATTTTTTCTACAAGCTCACAACGTCTGCTTAACTTTTATCAAAACATTTGCATGATTTTCGCGATTGCGAAAATTCAAAAACATACGAATACGAATATTCGTTACATCCCTAATAGGTAAATAGGTCCGTGACTTTATATCCACAAATCATATCCTGTCACGAGCTGTCAAAAGTACGTTTCTACATTTGACAAAGAAAAGATAGGGTGCCCGACCCAATGAAGAACGTGGTTCAATAAAGTATAATTTTGCATAATGTGCATGTGCATGTTTTTGAATATTCGCATTCGCATTCGCAAAAAATCATGCAAATGTTATGCGAATGTTTTGGCAAAAGTTAGAAGGACAAAAACAAATAAAAGACCTCTATGTGCCCTTTAAAATGAGCCCAAACTCGATGGGTCTATGACCTTCCGTTGTCAAAGTAATTTGCGGGGGGGGTCCGTTATTTGGTGGGGAGAGTCAAGTACCTCCTACTTCCTAAGTAGATCCAGTTTAGTTAAAATATAGGTACCTATTTTGTAGTACCTGTAAATTATAATAACTTTTGGAAGATACAGTTGACTTGTCAGTAAAAATTCTTGAACATTTTGTTTGAAAAGTCAAGATTCGCATTCGCGAATGTCAAAACTAAATGTCCAAAAATCGACATTCGCAACATCTTTACAACAGAGTATTTCTTCAGCTTTGTTGATACCACTCTTTCTAATTAAAAACTGATTCCTTGTGACGGTTACTAAAATTACATGTTATTATTTTCCTCTAGTGTGACATAACACATTTTGCAAATAATAATATACCTACAAACAGAAACTTTTGAATGAACAGCGCTTCCGAAATCAGTTATATTCTTATATAAAACATTTTGTTTCATAAAATGAACATCAAATCAGACAAAAAAGGATTAATTTTATTTTAATAAAAAAATTACATTGATTTTGAATTATTTTTTCGTCAAGCGTAATTGAATACTATAAAATTCGTTCGTTTAACACTTGATTATAGTAGATTTTGAAATACTATTTAAAAATGGTAATCGAATTACAGATCGAGCATTTAAGCTTATCACCTACTTACTAATGATTTTAATATTTTATACTGAAATATTTAATAGTACAAGATTTAAAAAAAAAGCATTTTTATAAAATCTATAGAAAACAACACATAAAACAATGATGAATAGGTATTTGTTCCACAAATAAGAAAATAGTCACACAAAATTGCTGTTGACTAAAATTTTGAAGCTGTTGTTACTGGTTGCCACAGACCATACATATATATATGAGAGCTGGTTGCAATAGGCCAATGGCCCTAGGTCGGGCCACCCTATAAAATTATTTATCTTTGATACAGTATGTCTTAGTTTATATTAATTAATTAATAAAAGCATACAAAACGGTATATTACAAATACCAAGTTGGTGGTTACTAGTCTGGTTTATGAATTGCAAGTTAGGCTCAACGAAAGGAAAGCGTTTGCATTCACTTGTCAAGTACGTAAAAAATATAAAAAAATTCAATTCGACAAAATGGATGGAGTGTAAATGGCGTTGAGTATTCAATAAAATGATTGTGATGTGAAAAATACTAACCGCTTAACTTTGAGTTGAATCTCATTATATAGTTAAGAAAATATAAGTTGGTTAATTGTAAAACGGACATTTTGACGAAAAGCTCAATTACATGCTATCTCTAATGGACCTAGATTTGAGTATGGTATCCATTTTGTGAACTGCCTTGTTGGTGTGGCGTTTCGGTGAGTATTAGTGACTTTCATCGAATTTTCAGATTGTCTTCAATGACGTTACAAAACAATTTAAATAAATTGTGGTTTGAGGTCATTCACCGTCTACGGTGTCTTTTGTACCTGTCCGCTCTATTTGTGATGATGCTAACATAAAAATTAATTTGTTTCACTACAGAACATGTTTTTATTTTATTAATTAAACTGCTCCCTTCATAATTTACAACGTGGTACTTTACAGTTTATCATTTTAGTTTATTAATTATTTAACAATTGCACGTATGTATTTTTATCGTTAAGAAGTAAGTCTAATCATTTCGTGGCGTGATCGAAGTGTCTCACGAGTAGCACCAAATACTAATAATTTAAATGTGCAATTTCTCTAAATATAGGAGAGATAGATAAAAATACCTAGTAACTATACATTCAATTATTGTATTGTATAATGGATTATACAATATTTGAATTTATTCTATTCTAGTACCATAAAATATCTTCAACATGTACATAACATTTTTTTTTGCGCAGATTAAAAGCAAGACAGTTTCTAAACCAAGATTTTGAAGTTTTTTTATCAGTTATCACGCAGCACATAGTTGACATTAAATCAATAAAATCTAATTTATTTGTGTTTAGTTTGTGAAATTAATCCCTGTTGATATGATTTAATTATTAGGTCTTTTAAAATAAAAAAAAATAAAATTATCTAAAATATAAAAAAAAAAACATATTTTCCTGATGTTGCCATAAACATGTAAAAAAATATTTTTATAAAAAATTCTGTTTTAATATTTTTGTATTCATAACACTCTTTCATCTTATCAGATTTTTGAGCTCAGTGTTTGGTTAATTGAATTAAATTATACAGCATATCAACATGAAAAACCTTAATAATTGTAAGTATACATTTTGGGTTATATTATTTTGTATGTTATGTTTATATTAATAAAATTTTATGCATAGAAAGTAAATCTATTTCATAAGAAACAGAAATTTTGTATAAGTGTTATTTGAATCCTACCATTACTATTATATATTTATTTCAGGACTATGCAACAATGGGAATTTGGGGAAAACTTGAAGTGAAAACAGCTTAATATCTAACCGGGAGAAGCTGTAACGCTCTATGTCAGTATTAAAATCATAAGCGTATAGCTTTTCCCCTTAGTTATTAAAGCTCATTCTCCACATGTAAATACAAAGAAACACAAATAAACTGTTTGTAGTACACAAAGAAAAGATGTTACCCAATACGGGTATTTTGGTATATCAAATTGAGTGATAAATTGTGTGTTATTAAAAAAAAAACAATGAATTTGTGTGTGCCTATGCTGTACTCTTATTAATAATTGTATCCACTAGATGTTACATAGAATTATTTGTAAAAATAAATTGTTAAAAGAATAAATACTAAATATTTGATTTTATTTAAAAAACTCATTTGTTTTACTTCAGTGATACATCATTATTTTTAAAGATATCTTTACTAAATTATCGAAATAGCAAATAAAAAAATAGGGTGGAAGTTGTGTGTTATGTGATAATTCTGCTAATTTTGAATCATGTTTTGGCTTACTTTAGAGCTGAAATAAATAAACCTCATAACTTTACGAAGACAGCGGCGTATTTGCGCCATTTTTAGAAGCTTTAAATTAAAATACAGTTTTTACAATTATTTTCCAAATATGTTTGCATCCGCTTGGCAGTGCAAAAACTCTGATAAAATTTTAGGGCTTTATTTTTTAAATATTTTTAAAGATGACACTACAACTTATTTAAATAGTAAGTTGCCCCAACACACATATTTACAAACACTGAAGACAATAATTTTCAAAAATTTGAAAAATGTAGTACCAAGTTAGGGTATATCAGGAGAACTATGGAAAAGTTTTCAGCTTGCCTCAAATACCTATTCAAGAATTTAGTGCCAATTCTTGAATAGGTATACTGCTCTCGGGCTATTACGCAAATAGCCACAGTTATCTCTTTCTAGGCTTATGATGGTGTAGATGAAATTTAAAATAGTTCTTTTAGATATTTGATTTTTGTTTTGGGTTTTGATATTAATTAATTAATTAAAAAATTTGTAACACAAGGCTTAAAATCGAAAACATTTATGCATAAACTGCAATAGCAATTGACAATAGAATAAAATTATGTACTATGGGTTTGTAGGTCTTAGTAAGATCTGAAAAAAGTCCGCGAGAGCATATATCTAACTATCGTAATTTAGTCATAATAACTGCTTTTATGTTCATGAAAAATATTAGAATCATCTGAAAACTAAACGACGTGATTGAGAATCGTTATATTAATCCTTATCCAATTAAGCATTACATTATCAAGGGTATTAATGTAGAAGTAAAATACCTTTTATTTTATTCAAATCGGACATTACGTTGTGAAATTATCACGAGTATAAAACGCTGTCCGTTACAGAAATATCGCGACGACATCGCGAGTGCTGTTTAAACCCCTTTGTGACGTAGACGAAGTTGCAAGGGTCATCTAGTAAATTAATATAACAAAAGTCCCGTTTTTTAAATGCTCTAAATTTGCGTTTATGTTCAACAGTGATGAACACATATAGAGCTCTTTTTTGTTTGAAAGGTGATCTCTTAGTAGAAAATAATAAAGTTGTGTATAAAATAAATTTGTAATGATGAAATTGTTGTTTTTTTTTCAGTATAAAATGGGAATAAAAAATCTTTTTAAGGTTTTCCTTGAAAAACACATTATTATAATTCACTCTTAATAGAGTGATGGACTCATACAATTTATTTGGTGATGATGGAAGCGGTATGTTGGAAGGACTTACTGATCTCGGTGGAACAGACAGCTTTGCTGGCAGCTCTTCATCTGCAGGGGACAATAAAGATGCCACAGACAATAGGTAAAGAAAGAAAGAAAATTCATTTATTCAGCACACAACTTATACATCTTAAACACTATAAAGCAAATAAAAACAAAATAAATAATACTATGTATAAGAGATGCACTTAACTTACTGCAACCAGGAAGCTGTAGTGCTGATTTTTGAGTTGGACCTATTGAACGGTTCCATTGTTATAACATTTTTACTTTATTGTTATGTATGGTAATTTCAATAGTAAAAAACAAATTTAAGTATTACACAAAAATTATTAAAATGATAGAAATGATTAATTATTAAGCAACCAACGTGTATTAAAATTTATGAAATGAAAATTAACTTTATATAATTTATTTTATTTTTTTAATACAAAGTTACAGGCAGCCTTACCCTCAAGGAGGCGTTGCACCCGAGGGAAGCATACAGAAATTGACCGCATTTGGGAATAGTGCACAAGGTATAAGTACAAGTTCGCAACCAGTGCCAAACCCCAATCCTGGTCCCCCAGCGCCAGAATATCATGAATACGGCAGTTATCCACCGCGACCGCGCCTGCCGCAACCGCCCCACGCTCCGCTTCACCCGTCTCATCACGTACATCCTTCGCATTCATATCCAGGCTACCACCCAGGACCAGACGCCATGTACGCTATGCCTGATCAACCAGGTTTGTATAATAATAACATTCATTCACATGTTTTCATTTGAAATTTGTAGTAGAAGGATAAAATTAGATTATGAAAGAAATTTATTTTTAGGTTTAGGAGACTTGGGAGTTTGGTCAGGTCCACCAGGTTCTAATAGGTATTCTTCAATTGGACCCAATTATCGTCATTCATATGAACATCAACAAAAAATGCATCAATATCCTCCTCAGCAAGTAAGTATCGCCAATTATATAAAGTTTATAATATATCATTCAGTCTAGCTAAAATAGTTCTGTTAAAACTATGAAAAATAATATTATAATAACTTTTGATTAAACAAATAAATTGGGTGTATTAAGAATTTTTTCTTGGAAAAATCTATTATAAAACAAATTTTTAGGGATCCAGTATTGGTGGATTGCAACCACAAGGAGGTCCATATTTACCCAGACAACCACATTTTTCACAACCATCGTCTCAACAAATTTATGGCCAACAACAGGTAATTTTCTAATTATGTTTTAATAGGAAATAATGTTATTTACCAAAAATAATCACTAGTCACTTCTTGAAACTGAAACAGCTATTCATTAGAAAATAAAATTAGTGATAAAAAACTAAATTAAAAGGCAAAATAAATTAGACATTCAATGATTATAGTAAAGTATTTTTTACATAATTTACAGAACTACCCAAGTTACACACAGATGCATCCACCCTCAGCGTCACGAATTAGTCAACATCCTACTTACCATCAACAAATGGACGTAAACCCACATTACGGATTGCCCCATGGACAGTCTCATGGTCCAATACCTCAACACCAATCTCATCAAAGCATGAGCCACTCTGGTCCTATTGGCTCTTCCATACAAAGTCATCCTAATGTACATCTACACCACGGGGGACCAACTCCCATTCATCACGTACCTCGACAATCTCCTGCGCCACCAGCATCGGCACCTCCGCATTCTGTTCCAACTCAATTGCCGTATGCATCTCCTCATCATTCAGTTCCAATGAACTACCAACCACATCAAATTCAACATCCCCTTGATGTGAATGTTTCTAGCCAGTATGCTGTAAAAGCACCAGGTATTGATTCTGGGAGTCCACAGTATAGACCTGGATTTTCACAATTGTCACCTCAGATGTCTCCAAGAGCACAGATTTCACCAAGACAACAACCTCAACCGCAGATATCACCACGACCTGTGATGTCCCCTGTGAAAGGTCCAAGTGCTTCACCTCATTCCAGAAATCTAGTACCATCGCCAGTTTCTAGTGGACCGCCTCCACCTCCTACATCTTATAATACTCAAAATACACTACAAGCCTTGGAACAAATGGTATTACCTACGAGCGCTGAATATCAATACCAACGGAATCCAAGTTCTCCAGCTGTTAGCCATTTATCGTCATCACCATCCCAATGGAATCAAAGTAAAATACCAGTTCCTGTAAGCAATTCCAGTTCGAATGATCATGTTGAGCCCCCTATTAAATCGACCGAGATTTTACCGAAACCAACAATCAAACCAGAGCTTACTAAAATCATGCCAGTAACTACTAATACGGATAATAATCGTATAGAGAAAATTAATCCGGAAATTGAAAAAACTGTTGATGTTGCACATCAATTCATATCTCCAGCAGATGTACCATCTAACACAAGTAATTCATCGAAAGAAATCACTGCTAATACCAATATTTTATTGCAAACAAATAAACCCTTAACTATAAATGATCGCCTGGAAATTAAAGAGAAAGTTGAAAGAGAAAAGGAAGAGATTAGTGAAGTTACAAATACTGACGTCGAAACCAACAAATTGAAATCAGATAAAACTCTTGAAGTTCTTGAAAAGCCTTCAGAATGTAACCAGCCTCAAGAGCAAAGTCCAGTGCCGACACCTATTCAAGTATCAATGGCTCCTACAACAGCTACAACTACTGCAACACACTCTCAACTAGTACCTCCAACTCCTCAACATTTACAAGTAGTACATCCACCTGGTCTACCCCCCAATATGACCACTTCAACACAATTTGAAAATTTACCCCAAATTAACGATACTAGGAATCAAGCATTTAGCAATGCAAACCTCAAGACTGTTCCGTCTAACAACTCGCCACATTTATCATCATCGCAAACAATGCCTAACCCTCTTGGGACTAGCATTAACGCTAGTGTTCATAGCAACCTACCGCTTACAGTTTCTAATAGTTTCTTCCAAACTGGAAGCGCTGTTACTCAAACAGTAGTCACGTCAATCGCTACAACGCTCAATAATACACAACCACAAAACATGCCCTGTTTGCCACCGAACCAGGGCATTCCTACAGCTAATAATGTGCCGATTGTACATCAAAATACTCCAATTGCCAATAATGTCCCATCAACTTTACCGATTAATGTTCAGACATTGCATCCGACTGCTACTAGTAACATCCCTAATATACCCACAAATATGAATCCTAACATGTTGATGATGGGTCCAACTCCAATGTCACATCCTGGCTTACCGAATCTATACACAGCGTCTCACGATCAAGAACGAATGGCGATTCAACAACAAATACATGAAATGTACAGTTTACCTGCTTCTAATGAAAACCAAGAAAAAATTAGATGCTTGCAAGATAGATTGACCTTGCTACAACAGCACGAAACTAATGACAAATGTAATGGTGGACCACATTGCATTCTACAAAACCCTCTTTATGGTTCTAAAATGGTAGAAAGCCCTCAAGTTTCAAGTACAACGGGTCGTGGAAGAGCAAAAGGGCCACCAAAACCTAGGAAACCTAGAGCAAAGAAAGATAACAAAAACCAAATTTCTTCACAACCTTTAGATCAATTACCAGTTTCTGAAGACTGTGTGACAGCCGGTACAGGATTGCAAAGTAATTCTGAACTTGACCTTGAATTAAATGAAGACTTGTCACATTTAGATAGTAGTGCAATGTCTATTGATGATATTAATGGCGGTAAAATTAAGAAACAACGAGGTCCGCGAAAAAATAAGGAGCGGAAACCTCGAACGCCGAAAGACAGTAAAGAAGTAGGAGAAAAAGTTGTCAAAGAACGTAAAAAACGCGAACCTAGAGATCCCAATACCCCCAGAAAAAAGAGAATGTCGAAAAAAGATATGGCGGAAATGCAAGCTGATACCACCACTAATTACGACTTTTTAGATAATGAAAGTAAAGACTCTAAACCTAGTGATGTTGTTACCTGTAAAAACGTATTTGATATTGACGTTGATAAAGCAAACGTATCAGATAAAACTTTGGACGAAACAACAGTTACAGATTTTGATGATATTCCTGTTTCAAAAATAGCTATTAAAGATTTACTGGAAGAGGCCGAGGCCAAACGTGATCAAATGGACAGAGACGAGGACACTGATTTAATAGGACAAAGGAAGAAAGGCAAAAAACGTTCATCCTTAGGAAGTAGTTGTAAAAAACTTGCTTTAAGAAAACCACTTGCTGGCGGTAGACGTAAGAAACGCGGAGGATTAATACCAGATTCTGATGGTGAACCAGATGACATGATGTCTACCCCCCCACCTTCTCCGCCTCCAGAAGCAGATGATAGCTTAAAACGCAGATCTGCGCGGAATACCCAGAGAAAAAAATACACAGATGACGTTATGTTGCGTTTATCTGATGATGAATTTACGATATCAAATCCCAAAACTGAAAAGGAAGTAAAGACTGAAGAATTTAATAGCGACACCAAAGATAATAGTAGGCTTGATGGCACACCAAAGCCAAATTACATTTACGTTAATCCAACAGAAGAAGACTCTATGATAGTTCAACATGTTTTAGCTTCCAGAATGGGTAAAAGAGAGCTAAAAAATGAAAACTTACCACTTGAACCAATTCCGAAACCAGAAGAAGAAAGTCTTTTGAAAACAGAAATAATCACAGAAGAAGGATTGACAGACTCTAGTACTGCTGCAGTAAAAACAGAGTCTGAGGCGGGCGAAGAAAAAACTGACGATGTTACGCGACAGAGTAAAGAATCTTTAGAGGAATCAAAGAATAAAGATGTGAAAAATGAAGACGAAAAAGACTCTGATCAGAAACTGAAGAAACCTGTCATAGTAGACGTTGAAGAATATTATGTCAAATATAGAAATTTTTCATACCTTCACTGTGAATGGAAAACAGAAGAAGAATTGTACAAAGGTGATAAAAGAATTTTCTCTAAAATAAAGCGTTTCAAACAAAAACAGGCTCAGCAAACAAATATATTTGAGCTTTTGGATGATGAACCATTTAATCCAGACTATATAGAAGTAGAACGAATATTAGACATGTCTGAAAATGAAGATCCTGCTAACAATACAACAGTTAAACATTACTTAGTAAAATGGAAAAGTTTACAATATGAAGATAGTACGTGGGAGCTGGAGGAAGATGTGGATGTTGATAAAATAAATCAATATAAAATATTTAGTGAAACTCCGCCTAAAGATAAGTGGAGATACAAAAAAAGACCATCTGCAGAACTTTGGGTGCAATTAAAGGAATCACCATTATATAAAGGTGGAAATACATTAAGGCCCTATCAATTGGAAGGATTAAATTGGTTACTATTTTCATGGCACAATAATCGAAATTGTATTTTAGCTGATGAAATGGGTCTTGGCAAAACCATTCAAAGCTTAACATTTGTAAATTCAGTATGGGAATATGGTGTCCGTGGACCTTTTCTTATAATAGCTCCTCTCTCTACTATTCCTAATTGGCAAAGAGAATTTGAAGGATGGACTGACATGAATGTGATAGTATATCATGGTTCCCAACAGAGTAAAAGCATGATTCAAGAATATGAATTTTATTACAAAAATGAACAAGGAGAACCAATCAAAGAAATAACGAAGTTTAATGTATTAATTACCACTTTTGAAATTATAGTAACCGATTTTCAAGAATTGAAGTCATTTAATTGGCGGATATGTGTCATTGACGAAGCTCACAGACTGAAAAATAGAAATTGTAAATTACTTGAAGGTCTTCGGCAACTTCATTTAGAGCATAGAGTGCTATTATCTGGCACTCCTCTACAAAATAATGTGAATGAATTGTTTTCGTTATTGAACTTTTTGGAACCTTCCCAATTTTCGAGCAGTGATGCATTTTTGAATGAGTTCGGACAATTAAAAACTGAATCCGAAGTCTTGAAATTACAGGCCCTGTTAAAACCAATGATGTTAAGAAGATTGAAAGAAGATGTTGAAAAGACATTGGCACCAAAGGAAGAAACTATTATTGAAGTAGAACTAACCAACATTCAAAAGAAATACTACAGGGCTATTCTGGAACGTAATTTCAGTTTCTTGCAAAAGGGTACTGCTTCTGCAGCTAATATTCCTAATTTAATGAATACCATGATGGAATTACGGAAATGTTGCATTCATCCCTATCTACTAAACGGTGCCGAGGATCAGATACAATTCGATTACAAACAAACATATGGAGAAGACAAAGAAGCTTATTACAAAGCTTTAATACAGTCTTCGGGTAAAATGGTGTTAGTAGATAAATTATTACCCAAATTAAAATCTGGTGGCCATCGCGTTTTGATATTCAGTCAAATGGTCAGATGCTTGGATATACTTGAGGATTATTTAGTATTTAGGAAATACCCGTACGAAAGAATTGATGGCAGAATCAGAGGTAATCTAAGACAAGAAGCAATTGATAGGTTTTCAAAACCAGATTCGGATCGATTTGTGTTTTTATTGTGCACTAAAGCAGGCGGGTTAGGTATAAATTTAACTGCAGCTGATACTGTGATAATTTATGATAGTGATTGGAATCCACAAAATGATCTTCAAGCTCAAGCTCGATGTCATCGTATTGGTCAACAAAAGATGGTAAAGATATATAGACTTATATGTCGTAACACTTATGAAAGAGAGATGTTCGATAAGGCCTCGTTAAAATTAGGTTTGGATAAAGCAATTTTACAAAGCATGAATACAAGTCAAGGTAAAGAGACTGGTTTGAAACAGTTGTCAAAAAAAGAAATAGAAGATTTGTTAAAAAAAGGCGCTTATGGTGCTGTGATGGATGAAGATAATGCTGGTGACAAATTCTGTGAAGAAGACATTGAAATGATACTAGCTCGCAGAACCCAAGTTATTCAAATGGAATCTGAGAAGGGGTCAACATTTTCTAAAGCTAGTTTTGCTGCTACAGATCAGAGATCCGATATAGACATTAGAGATCCTGATTTTTGGAATAAGTGGGCAAAAAAAGCTGAAATTGACACAACGGAAAAGAAAGAAGATGAAGATCTTATTGTAACAGAACCTCGAAAGCGAACTGTTATAAAAAGATATGGACATGATGATGGACCTGTTGAAATGTCAGATATGGAAGTTACTCCAGACTCCGACGATGATGAAGATGGTAAGGACCTTTGAATCATTATCAGAATGACCATTCTAAGAAATATCGGCTTTTTTTTTTCGAATATATATAATCAATTTTGTTAGAATCAACAGAATTAATTAAGTAATCTTATTTTGTCATAAAAGTTTGTTTTACTAGATTTTTTTTAATTCTTTATGAACTTTTATTAATTACTATAAATTTGAAAACAACAACTTGTAATTTAAATTTCTTGCAAACAGGAATAGGTTTAAGAAGTAAAAGAAAGAAAGATAAATTTGGGAAAAAAGGTAGAAGGTATGCAAGTGATGATTATATTCCTCGTCATGAGGGAGTTCCTATGGATGAAGAAGTGGTGTATGGATCATGGACTCGATCTGAATGTTTTAAAATTGAACGAGGATTATTAACTTATGGGTAAGTCTAAATAAATTGTATCAATAGTATCAGTCAATGGTTAACTTGGTGAACAAGGTAAATACTTTCCTAAATTTGACCGTTGCTGACGGTCATGAGGCAGTTCGAAACTAACTGTACTTTTTAAGATGAATATATTTATTAGTTCATTACCAAACAAATCTAATATTTTACAGTTGGGCCCGATGGGAGGAAACAGTCGATAAAAATCAGTTGAGAAAAGGTTGGACCATTCCTGTTATAGAAGATTGTGCACGCATAATAGTGAGTCAAGTATTTATAAATTAATAATTATGTTGTTTTAATTATCCTCTTTATGTGTTCAGTGAAAATTAATAACGTTTCGAAACACGAAAGAAATTCCAAGATTTTAAATATGCCTTCACTTATAACAATAATATGATGACTTGCCATGCTAATACCGAGAAAATTTTAGATTTTCGCTGAGTTAAGTGCACTCACTGAAATGTTAAAGTTATAAATTTGTATTTGTTACAGAAATCACGTACAGACATAAAGTTATTTATTTTTTCAGGTTTTATATTGTTTACGACACTATAAAGGTGATGAAAAAATCAGGAATTTCATTTGGGATCTAATAGAACCATGTGAAAATGGCGAAGTTACAATTTCAAGAAATCATAGCGGCTTACACAATCCTGTACCTCGAGGTCGAAATGCAAAGAAAAAAAATAGACCAAAAGATATACCAAAAGTAAACGACGTCCAAAAATGGGAAGATCCAAGTCACTGGAGTTCCAATGAAAAATATGATTGTGAATCATATTTAGAAAGCAGTTATAAAAAACATTTGTTCAGGCATGCTAATAAGTAAGAAAATATCCATCATTTAGTATTCTGTTTTATTTCGAATAGTAGAGTTAATTTATGTTTTTTTCAGGGTTTTACTTAGAGTACGAATGATGTATTATATAAAGCATGAAGTTATTGGGGATTATGCAACACAAATTGAGAATGGAGTGCATTCAAGGTAAAATTTTACAAAAAAAAAATACGCTTCACATTCCCAGTGTAGACATAAAAATTAAAATCGACATCAAATTGCATTTCATATATAATATTTTATGATAAAATTAATCCATGAAAAAACAGTTGTCAAAAAAACATATTATAAATTTATGGTTCTTCTCTATGTAACTGGCAACAGCAACAGATGCTCCCAGCTCTTAGAAAGAATAAAATTGGAATGAAACGCATAATTTTTTAATTGCAGTATTTTGAAATGAATTTATATTTCTTCATGTTTTTTTAAAATTACAGTTCACTAGGAATGCGTGTGCCAAGAGGAGTAGACAGTGCACCTCCTCGGCTCTGGTGGGATACAGAATGTGATATTTCATTGTTAGTTGGAACATATGTTCACGGATATGAAAACTATCTAGCTATGCGAATCGATCCACAACTATGTTTCATTGACAAGTTGGGACCGCCAGATGATGCTGAATGTACAGACATAAAGTAAGTCAAGTGCCAAAAATAGTTAATGATAATAAATGTAAGTGAATAATTTTTTTATTTTACGTAAAACAGAAGTGAAGAAAGAAAAATTCGCGGTGGTGTCGGAGGCGACGAGGACTGCACGGACGAAGTGTCGAGCGGCGCGGGGGCCACCTCGCCCGGCGCCTCGCCCCGTCCCGACGACGACGGCAGCGGCGGCTCGCATCTGTGGCCGTCCATGCAGGATCTCAACACGAGGCTGAGGAGACTCATCACCGCCTACCAGCGAAACTACAAACGAGAAGAATTAAAACTACAACAAAAGGCGAAGGTATGTTTACAAATCGCTGATATGTGTTTGAATGTATGTCAAATTATTATTCTAGTAGTGGCGATGTCCCAAATATTTAAATCGACGTAATTGTACTAATAGGCATGACGAAAGATTTTGAAATCTTCTTCCGTAATGTTTAACTATTTAGGAAAAAACCTGTGTTTCGGAAATGATCCAAAGGTTTCAAGCCATTTGTATTCTTCCCTCGTTCAACTTTAATGTGTTACATAATGAATTGTATTTTTAGATGGAGCGGCGTGAACGAATGGACTTAATAGCTAGAGACGAAGCATCGCAGTGGCGCTGGTCTCGTGCCGATGAAGAGGCTTTCCGGAGAACTGTGGCTTCTTATGGTGTTGAATTTGATCCATCAACAAAAAGCTTACGTTGGAATCGTTTTAGAACTCTAGCTCGTCTGGACTCGAAGAGCGATGACGCTTTAACTGATTACCTGAAAGCTTTTATGGCAATGTGTAAAAGGCAATGTGGTCTATCAGTTGGAGAGGCAGAGTTACCAACAAGAGCAGACTTGAAAGCAGAACCCATTGGAGAAGAGCGTGCTATTGCTACTTTAGAAAGGTATGATAAAATAAGCTATTAGTTACAGTAATTAATAGACGATAATAATAAATGTGCTTAACATATCAGGGCCAATTTTTATTATACTGAGACGGGGTCTACGACCCAAGCCATCAGTGGTCAGGGCTCAAGAGAGAGGAACCTCCTCTCAATACGTGCCATGTCAAGAACTACCGCCTTCTGAATCAGGCCCCTTACCCAGCCGGGGAGCGAAAGCTTCTCTAGATGACGGTCGAAGCTTTTCGCTATTAGACCGTGCACAGATACAACAATCGGAACAATGATGGTCGATTCAACATGCCACATGTCAGTCACCTGGTGGGCCAGGTCCAAATATATTAGCAGTTTTTCTTTTTAATATTATTATATATCTAAATGGAATAAGGTTAAGCGAAAGAAAGAAAGAAATAAGATAAAAGTTTGTATGTAATACAGGATTGACTTACTGCGAGTGCTGCGCGAGGAAGTGGCGCCGCACCCCGCGCTCGAGTCGCGCCTGTCGCTGTGCGAAGGGAGCGCCGACGCACCGCCCTGGTGGCAGCCCGCCACGCACGACAACCTGCTCATACGAGCTGTGTGCAAGTCAGTATACGATATCTTGCCCTCTCACTCGACCTACTTTGAATACAATACTAATTACAAAAATATTGATTTTCAGACATGGACTAGGTGACACTTACAACAAGTTGTTTTGTGATCCTAAATTACCATTTGCTGAATGTGCTCGCAAATGGTACCAAAAATCTTCTAAGACTGATACAAGAAAACCTTCTTCGGATGAGGAGGATAATTCTGAGAAACCAGTCAATGATGCCAGAACGCTACGAAGAAGTAAACGAACATCGCACTTGGCGGACCGCGACGATGACGATACTGACGCATTATCAGAACTAGAAACCTTAGCAAAATTAGGAAGAACAGAGGAAGTGCCCGGACCGGAGTGTTGGTTCTCTGAACGTGCTCTCGAGACAAGGTTACACCATATCGCTCACGCTGTTCAAAACCGCGAGTGGCCTTCCGTACAGGTCGGTGAATCTCAAGCCTCGCGTCAACAAGACGAACGAAAACATGTCCGTCGACACATCGCCATCGATGTCGAAACAGATCGAGCCAAATTACACGCTTTACTATCGTCACCGGCTGCAGCGCACCAGGCGAGCTCCGGGACGGGCCCGCCCGCCTCCCCCGGCGAGACCGCGCCTCCGCCGGCGCACCAGCGCCCCGCCTCCTCCTCCGCCGTCTCAGCCGCCGCCTCGTCCGCCGCGCCCGTCGACCTGTCCGCGCCGCTCGACCTCAGCGAGGCGCAGGACCGCCGCGACTCCGCTGCCTCTCGGAGTCGGCTTGATGATACCCTCAGCAAACTCATGAAGAGGAAGAATGCGGTAATCATTTTATACATTCATATACACAATTATACAATATCCACTTGTATGTGGCTGTCAAATACCACTAGACAAACGCCAAATTTGATAGTTCCCAATTTAGTGAATGAAGAATGTGACACATTCTAAACAACATTTTTCATTCTGCAAAGTTTCCCTCATCCTGGAAACAACAAATCATAATCCCAGTATTAAAACCTGGCAAAGACCCTCAAGATCCCTCTTCCTACAGACCAATTGCTCTCTCTTGCACTCTTACCAAAATCTTAGAACACCTAATCAAAGGTCGCCTGGAGTGGATAATAGAAAGCAGACAAATCCTTCCTCCCTGTCAGTTTGGTTTCAGAAAAGGAATGGGTACTATGGATAGTCTAGGCACATTTATTACTGATGTCAGATCCTCATTTTCTAAGGCTGAACATGTCGTAGCCGCATTTCTTGATATAACTGCTGCCTATGACAATGTCGACCTTCCCTTACTGAGACAGAAAATGCTTTGCTTGAATATCCCGGCTAGGTTAACCCATGTAATATGCAATCTTCTTTCCGAGCGTAAAATAACTGTTCGATATCAAGGCTCTCTGTTTTCATCCCGACTGGTGTGGAAAGGCTTACCTCAGGGATCGGTTCTAAGCCCGTTATTGTTTAATTTATATACTTACGATCTAGCCAGCACTGTCCAATCATTTTCCAAAATTTTACAGTATGCAGATGATATTGCTCTATATGTATCTTCGCCGTCTTTCTCCACAGCAACTGTCCTTCTTAACTCTGCACTGCGCTACCTTAATAGATGGCTCACGGACCATGGTATGAGCCTCTCAGTCAGTAAGTGCAAAGTGGTACCGTTCAGCAGGAAAAGGTCAATCCCCAACTTACGCGTTGAATTAGATGATCATATCATACCTATCTCCACAGTTACAAAATTTCTTGGCATGACTCTTGACTCTAAATTATCACTCATCCCGCATTTCACTAACGTAGTAGACAAATGCGAAAAAAATATAAATATTCTCAGATCCCTATCAGGCGTCTGGTGGGGCTCTCACCCTTACTGTCAGAAGTTAATATATAATGCTCTGATTAGAAGCTATTTAGACTACGGATGTTTTCTATTTGAACCTTGCAGCAAAGCGTTCCTTCTTAAATTGGACCTCATACAGCATAAATGTCTACGCATCATTACTGGAGCCATGAAATCGTCTCCAATCAACGCTCTTCAAGTGGAGTGTGTTGATCCCCCCTTGAGTCTCCGAAGACAATACCTGTCGGACCGATTTATTGGGAAAATCTTAAAAGTCTCCAATCACCTCATCATCGTTAATCTGCAAAATTTAGTCTCTCTTTCTAGATCCTCTCAATTTTGGTCCAACAAACAACTGACTCCCATTGTTAAATCTTTTGGTCGCTTTATCAATAATTCAACTCCTATAACTCAGTCATCGATAAATCCATTGTTTTCAGTTCCATATGAAGCCCTTATTTTTAAACCCAACATTGTTACGGACCTTAGCATCAACAAAGATCACCCAGAGGCCAATGCTCTGTTCAATTCACTAGTCGATGAGAATTGGCCTGGGTGGCTATCAGTGTTCACTGATGCATCAAAGTTGAGCACTTCTGAGTGGGTGGGGTCTGCCGTTTGGATCCCTAAATTTCAAATAATTCTCAATTTTAAGTGTCCCTCTCCTGCTTCAGTATATACTGGAGAATCTCTTGCAGTTTTTGAAGCCCTTTCTTACATACTTGCTCATAATCTTTCCAACACGGTAATATTCTCTGATTCACTTAGTTGCCTTTTGGAGATTTCAAACATATGTGCACAATCTAAAAAGGTTTCCATGCTAAATCTGAAATCCAAACTACTTTTATATGAATGTCACCAAAAAAACATCCACGTGGTTCTGGCATGGATCCCAGGCCACTGTGGAATCTCGGGTAACGAATCAGCGGATAGGTTTGCTAGGGAGGCCATCGTAATGGGAATTAACCATAGTTTTATTTACCCCGATGATTTATGTGCCCTTTCTAAGCCCACCTTATACCATGACTGGGATAAGGCCTGGCAAGCATCAAAATTGACCAAAGGAAGAGCGTATGGAAATATACAACCTGACCTGCAAACTCGCCCTTGGTTCTTTAAATGGAAAGATATTAAGAAAAGAGTCATATCGACTGTAATCCGTATGCGTTTGGGTCACATTTCTTCCCCGGTGTTTCTAGCTAAGATTAGGGTTAGGGATAACTCAATTTGTGAATGTGGTCTGGAGGAAGGGTCTACAGATCACATATTTTTCAATTGTCCCAGAATGAATCGATCATTTTACGACCAACTCCCAGAAGATATCCCAAAACCCGTCAATATGGCAAGTCTCCTAGCTCTGTGCAACACCCCGTTTATATATAAACTTACGAAATTTATAGAAAACAATAATATTAAACTCTAATTTATTTTCATTATTTTTGTATTTTTTACCTTATAGTTCTCGTTTTTTTCACTTTCAAATATCATATTTCATCTACTCATTTTATTCAATGTAGTTTCTATCTCGTTTTATTCATTTATAATATGTACTATTAAGCTTCATTGTATTTAATAACACTATAAACAGTATATATTCTATTACTGCTGAGACTGGAAACCGAACAATATTCTGGCTTAGTATCTTTGAGTCCGTGTATTTGTCTCACTTGACATTGGCGAATCGTCCCCAGTCTTGGTGGACGAGGTCCAGGGGAAAAAAAGAAGAAGAAGAATGTGACGTCGTCTGTGTCACATAAAGTGTAAAGTTGCCTGGGAAATAAATTCAGAATTTCCCCCTAATACATCCCTATGTAGAATTCAGTTCTGGCTCCGCGGGTGGGGTATGTGGGAGTTGAACCGCACTGAAACGTCTAACCGCTCACACTCAGCATCCGAACCCCGGCTGAGGCCAGAACTCAGCACGGGGTTTTGAGTTTTGTGAAGAGTTTCAAAAATGAGTGTGTTCGTCAAGCTCACTTTGCACGTAGTTTCAATTTGATTTGTTATTCATATTCAGTATGTACTGTTTAAGTAGCTGTTACTGACTTGTATTTTTTATGTTTTCAGCCTGCACCGGAACAGATTGTAGGAAAAGAGAAGAGAAGAAAAAAGCTGGACGAAATCGTGCTCGGGTTATCAGCGGCGAAAAGCGGAATTGTGAACGTAAGTTTGTCTTCGGATTCGAGAGGAGGAACAAGTTCTATTCCGCCAGATGTGACCGTCACGCCCGCTGCACCGCCGTCTTCCTCTGCTACTCATTCGGTTCAAAAACCATTTTCTGTGACAGTGACGAGTGTACCATCGCCTCAAGCATCGTCTAAAGAACTGTCTTCGTTTTTGCAACAATCCTTAGAGCAAAATAAATCTTCTAAGCCATCAAGTGCAACTCCAGTAAAGTCATACTCACACGAAGCCAAAGTAAACAAGTGGCTTGCTGAACAGTCTTCTATGGACACGCGACGGCGAAGTCTGACTCCTCGCCTGGCTCCTGATGAACACGTACCTGTTGTTCATCGAGTTACTGGTAAAAGAATCGTCGGACATAAAGCACCACAGCTGAAACATCTCGCTCAGTGGATAGCCGAAAATCCAATGTACGACATCGATTCTAAATGGACAGAAAGCATTAAAGAACATGTAAAACTACCTCAAGATGTCCGCAATCAGAGACATTCGCCAATGCAATCCTCTGGAACAACTGAACGTAAAAAGGGCCGACCTCCAAGTCTTGATTCGTCTTCAGCTAATGTGCTATCTTCAAGTTCCCATCTAAATCAAAGTTTATCAGGATTTAATCCGGCTCTTTTAGCTAGCTTATCTAGCTTGAGTGCATTTGATCCAAAAACATTGGCTGCTACATTATCCAATCTGACTGGATTTGATCCTAAATTATTGAGTACATTTGATCCTAAATTGTTGTCTAGTTTAGGAAGTTTTGATCCTAAAAATAATCCATTGCTTAGTTCTTTTGGTAGTATGCCAAATTTGTTAGGTAATATAGCTGGTGGAAACATATTTGCTAATCTGGCCGGTTTAGGATTGTCTGGATTTTCTTCACTTGATATGAATAATTTGACTGGATCAAATGTTGCCGATAAATCGAAATCCAGGAAATCTTCTGAAAGTGTCAATCCTACTACTTCAAAGGCTTCAAGCTCTCAATTTCCGTTTGGATTTCCAAATCCAAACATGCTATACCCTCAACTAGGATTAGGTGGATTGAATCCATTCGGCATGCATTCTGGAATGACATCTGCATATGACGCCTTGGGACTATTGAGCAATACCATAACATCAAGCTCCGGAAATAGTATGCAGGGATCTGGGCACAGCGCGGCGCGTACTAGCACCAAAACCACAGCACCGCGCTCATCCACTATTGTCACAAATACTAGCACTTCTCGTCAACAAAAAATGACTGATCGTCTCCAGTCTACTTCAGTCCCGCAAATTCATTTACCTACTGACCCCTATTTATTGGAATCTCTTTCAAAACAAACATTAAGTTATGATTCTCTGTTAAGATCTGATAAAAGATCTCGAGAGAATGATGAAACTACAGCAACAGATTTGTCTAAATCAGATAAAAAGAAACAACCATATGACTCATTAAGATCTCAAGTACCGCCAGAGTTTGCTGCGGTTCAAGAAAAATTACTAAAAGGTGACAAAAAAGACATTGATATCAGTAAAATGTTACTGGAGCAAATGGCTTCTGGGGCTTTGAGTGCAAGCCTTGTTAGTTCAGCTGAAGCAAAGAAATGTAAAGATAGTGAAAAAGATTTGTATGATAAGATTAATAAAAACTCTTCTGAATATTTGACAAGAAGTCACACAAGTGATGATGGAAACCCTGTTATATCATTGACTAGTAAGAGAACACATGAAGAAATGATTAGTGAACCGGAAAATTTAGCTTTATCGTCAACTGACTTAAATCCTACTAAAAAATTAAAAGAAACTCCAGAAAACATGACAGTAAATGATAAACCACCTGATCATGGATCAAACACAGGCGAAATGGATCTCGAGGACTTAATAGCTCCCTCTACAGTGATAAAGACGGGCATGAAACCTAGTGATTTTGAAACCTCAACCAAACAAACTTCAGATTCTTTATCAGGTAACATGTTAATTACGGATCGCGATGGAATAAGAGAATCCACTTCAAATGTTCTTCAAAACGAACGAGAAACCAATGATGTCGCACAGAGTAATGAATGTTTTGTCAAAACTGATGATGACAGCAAAGACAATGACTTAGAGGAATCCGGTACTGATCTTACATGTAATGACCCAGGACGACGAAGTAGCAGAAAAAAGAGTCGTAAATCAACAGAGGAAAACGTGCAGACGTGTCCCCGTCGTGAGCTTAGATCCAGTTCAGGTCGACAATCAACTGAGACTTGAGCTATCATTGAATATGTTTCTGTAACAACAGTAAGACGTACTCCACTTATGCGTAAATAACCAGTTTATTTAATTGTAGCAGTATAATTAATCGAAGTTTAAATGTTTTTATCAATTAGGCAAACTTAAATGTTTTCTTCTTAATATTAATTCCAAAATTATTGTAGTAATTAAGTTAGGTGTAAGAATTATAAAATGTTATTACCTATTAATAAGACTGGATATCCCACGTTTTGGATCTTAATGTCATTTTCGACATCATTATAATAATTATTAATCGAAATTAGCTGTCTAACGAATCAGATTGTCTTAGACGGAAGTAGATATTATGCAATCTGGCTTTTGATCAAAAGATTATGCGTTTATATGAGATGAATTGTTATAGCGCTATTCGTTTTCTTCTATTTCGGTGATTACGGTTATACTTAAAGCTTAATAGATTGTATCGAAAATTAAACGTTAGTCACGAAAAACTGATGCGTAAAATTCGCTTAGACTGAAATATATATTTTTTATTTAAAACGTATAATCTTCAGAATGTGGCAAGTAATTTCTTACTAGTACACAAATATACAGTGGCTTATAACTGCCGGATACAGTTATTACGATAGAAATTGAATGCAATGTCAAGTATGTAAAATAATGTTTTGGATGCAAGCTTGAAATGCCCCTTTCAGTGAAAGTACTCTAAAAAGTTACTGTATCACTTTTTGCTGAAAGGAAACATTCCTTTGTTTTTTCAAAAATGTATTTAAAGGTTTTTTGTAAAAACTAACTTATAAGCTCCAAATATCTCTAATTATTTTACTAATTACTTTGATTTATCATTTAGAAGTACTTTACCAAACAATAAAAAATTGCAACCTATACAGGGTGTCTCGGGATGGACACGGACATGGGTATGGATAAGCAGAGGTCCAGAAATAGAGCACCTCCTGAGGTATCCGAATCACCCCCGTGTATGTTCCGCGATTTTTTGTAGTTTTCGAGGTATGCGCTTTTTTGAAATTTTGAAAATTTTCGAACCGAACAATCATAGTAAACAATAATCATAATAAACTTATCAACATCAGCAATATTAAAAGGAAAAAAAGCTTTTTTATTAGGTGGTTCATTTTGATAGTTTTCCACCTCGCTATCTTTGATGGCCGATTTTAGCCAAAGTGACCCAATGAAGTACTACTTTTTTTTAATGATTTTGAAACTAGAGAGTCTGAAGAAGTTTTGAGACTTATTTTGAAACCATGCAGTCAACTTTTTAATTGAAAGTTGAAAATTTAAGTCATAATTCACCGAACGTAAATTCTTGACTTTGCAGTAATATTTAAATAATATTTATTCAAAATTATGAAGTTAATTATTTTAAACATAATAGTGTAACTCATGAAGATCCAATTGCCGAGAAAAAAATCTTAAAGAAGTCTTATACTTATTTATTTTCAAGGTATATAGTTGTTGGAGTCGAAAATTTTCAATATTTCTGAAAAATGTTCATTACTCGAAAACTACGAAAAATCGCGGAACATACATGGGGGTGATTCGGATACCTCAGGAGGTGCTCTATCTCTGGACCTCCGCTTATCCATACTTCCTGGGACACCATGTATATTATCAATTGTGATTATGTCGCATAATTTGTATAAATCGTATAATATAGAGAATTATTTTGAGTAATGTCAGTCCGTAAAATATTTTTTTGAGAAATGGACAATTGGAAGTTTGTAGTGTTTGATCAAAGTCAGATGTAAGTCAGTCTTTTATAAAAGTGAAATAGATCCATCTGTTCCCTTATTAATAGTAGATGCGTTAAATCAAACTAATTGCATTGTTTCAAGAGTTTAAAGGTGGTATAATGGTCTTCTTTCAAATTTAGACTAATCCACATATATGTAGATCGTTTTCCAAAGCTACATAATTTTTAGACCCCTTATGATTATATAGATTACCTTAAATTAATTTTTAAACAATAAAAAATATTATCGTATGGTAGTTTTAAAAACGGTTTTTATATCATGTAATAAAATGGCTTTAAACCGCCATCTTGACATTTTCTTTGATAATAATCTTCTCTTGAAAAACTGCAATGGACTTATCCAAATTTGAAGCAGAGCAACACAAATAAAATGTATGAAATTGTACGAGCATCCAAAATTGTGAACACTGAAGGTAATTTTTTTTATTAATTATTGCTACGAATTCATGTTAAACCCAAATCAAATTAAATACTGCGATTGCTACTTCACCAATAACAAATTAAAATAACAATACATGTACATTAACTAGGAAAGCAACGTGAGGCAAGTTGTTGAACAAAATATTATTTAATTTTTGCTTATTCAAAAATATGGTTATTTATGATCTTGTTTGTCGATTGCGTATAAGCTTAGTCAAAGTTATTTGTTGAATTAGAATAATGTCAAGTAGGTAGATGTTTCGGTTAACAATACTTTCAATATCTACTATGGTTACATGATCCACAAATAATAATAAGTCTATATAATATTATAACGATTTCATTTCGACCACAATGTGGAATACAATAACTATTTTCAGTATTAACTACGAAATTCTTGTTGTTTAGTTATCTAGAGATGTATTGTACGCTTTGTGTCACTATAATATTCTTTGTTTTTGAGCATTTAACATAATCAATCAATTTATAAAATAATAGTTTTCGGATGTCTGGTCTGAACTTTTTATTTATAATATAGAATAGAACGAACATTGAATGTGATAACATTTTATTTATTACATGTATTCTTGTTTTGCAGCGCTGTATTGATGAACTGTATTGTAATTATGTGACAAATTATAAATAAAAATAGAATTGACATTTAAATGCGGTTTTACTGTTTGTACAAAAAAATATGTAATTAATTTACAAAAATGAAACGACCTGAAATGCAGGCAAGAAATACGGGACGGATCAATAGTCCGGTCATTTTAGACAATTGAAATAAAGAAAATTCCGACAAAGCCAAATCTTCGTAGAGACCTTAGGTTTACCACAAGGAATAAAGTGTCAAAAGTCCCCATCAGTCCTATGTGAGCTTAGGGACTTATTGGGGGCCCAAGGTAAAAATTTTAGGTTTTTTGGATTTTTCTCGAAAACGGTAAGTTTTATCGAAAAAGTACCTCAGAGCGAAGTTGTATATCTTAAAATTTTCCATAAAAATGGTCCCTTTGATTTTTTCTCTAAGACCCACTATTTCCCAGATATTACGCTTGTAAGAATCACGTTCTACATAGTATGCACACATATGCCACGTATATACATATTTAGGTACTCAATATGTTCAGTATTTACGTAGACATTACGGTCATACAGTTACGGTAGTATTTGATGGCTATAGTGACACAACAAAGAACATAAAAGCTGCAGAACAACGTCGTCGTGCTACAAAAACATCCTCAGGTACCGACATAATGTTTGACGAATTTATGACAGTTCCAGTTAATCAACAACATTTTTTTGCAAACATTAATAATAAATCTCGTTTTATTTCTATGTTGAGTAACAAATTAACAGCTGAAAATATTACCGTGAAACAAGCTCCGAATGGCGCCGATGTCCTCATAATTGAAACAGCAATAGAACAATTTGATGCAAGAAATACAACTATTGTAGTAGGTGAAGATGTTGATTTATTAGTACTACTCATTGCAAGGACTCCATCTGATAAAATTATTTACTTTTTAAAACCTGGGAAGGCGCAGCAACGGACAGAAATATATTCTTCTAAAAGTTTATCAGCTTATCCAAAATGCCAAAACTTTATTTTATTTTTACATGCGATAACCGGGTGCGATACTACGTCAGCAATGTTTAGAAGGGGCAGTATTAAAATTATTTGAAAAAAAAATGAATGGAATGACTGCGCAAAAGTATTTATAGAAATTAATTCTTCACCTCAAATACTAATTACTAAAGGAATTTGGTTTCTTCTTGCGGTTTATGGAGCTCCGAAAAAAATTGATTGCATAGATACGTACAGATATTTAACATTTGTAAAAAATACACGAAACAAAAAGCAAGTACAGCTTTCTTGTCTTCCTCCAACATCGGCATCTGCTACTCAACATTTGTTTCGAGTATACTATCAAGTTCAGACATGGCAAGGCAATGAACTGAACCCTGAAGACTGGGGTTGGAAATTGATAAATAATACTTTGGAACCGATTCGAACTTTACTGCCCCCTGCTCCAGAAAAACTTCTTAACACTATTTTTTGCAATTGCAAGAAAGGTTGTAGTGCCAAATGTGACTGTAAAAAAGTAGGGTTGCAGTGTTCTCCAGCGTGTACCAATTGCCAAGGTGTCTCTTGCTCAAATGTTCAATTAAATACAAGAGAGGAAAATTCATGTGATTTTGATGAAGAGACAACTGATTCATCTTCATTTGAACAATTTCTAAGCGTTCACAGGAAGGAGAAGAAGAAGAACAAGAAGAAATTGAAGAAAACATGATTGTTGAAGTTGAATATGAAGAGTATGAGTCAGATTAAAGTAATAAAAAAAAGTTAGAACGACAGTTAAACTCAGTAACCCATATCAATAATCTTCATACTATTAAATAATTATTGTTCCTGAAAATAACGTCATAAAGGTTCATGGAATAGGCCTACCGGGGATACCACGTTAAAAAAACGCGCCGAGTACACTACCTCACAGGTGGTGTGGAAATGTGTGCATATTATGTTGAACGTGATTCTTACAAGCGTAATATCTGGGAAATAGTGGGTCTTAGAGAAAAAATCATAGCCACCATTTTTATGGAGAATTTTAAGATCTCCAACTTCGCTCTGAGGTACTTTTTCGATAAAACTTACCGTTTTCGAGAAAAATCCAAAAAACCTAAAATTTTTACCTTGGGCCCCCAATAAGTCCCTAAGCTCACATGGGACTGATGGGGACTTTTGACACTTTATTCCTTGTGGTAAACCTAAGGTCTCTACGAAGATTTGGCTCTGTCGGAATTTTCTTTATTTGATCACTATTTTTATGTCTAAAATGACCGGACTACAATTCGATTTATGTATCAAAAAATTTTGCTTAAATAGTGACTAATCTAAACAATCTTTCAAAAGTAATGAACACATATTACGCGAATTATTGCGTGCGTCAAGTTGGCAGGCACACAATGGAATTTTGTGTTTTTTAATATCTCGAACAATTGTGCGTATTTTGAGTAAATATAGACCGTTTAATCGATATTTATTGTGAATGGAATTTTCAAACAAATTCGAAAGGTTAGGGTATGCAATGTATATTTGCTTGTATGAACTGCAGTTCACTGCCGCCACTGTTCAATAAAGCGCGAAGCATGTGTTCGAGGAAAAACGATGTCCAGAAAGAATGTACCAAGTCTGCGCCTACTAAAGGTTTTTTTTATTGCAAGATAGGTAAACGAGCTTACGGCCCACCTGATGGTAAACGGTCAACGTCGCTCATGTCTTATACATGAGCGACGTTGGCGCGGGTAAATACCCAAAAGGAAAAAACCCGGGTATTTACCCGAAATGGGTAAATACCCGGTATTTATGTGGGTAAAAAACCCAAGTCGTAGGTATTTTCGTTTTTTACAGAAAATGCCACACCTTATACAAATTTCTACATTCTCATGAACAAATGCAATCTATACGAAAAATATAATATTAAAATATCTATACTAATATTATGAAGTTGAAGAGTTTGTTTGTTTGTTTGTTTGTTTGAACGCGCTAATCTCAGGATCTACTGGTTCGATTTCAAAAAATCTTTCACTATTGGAAAGCCCATTTATCGAGGAAGGTTATAGGCTTATTTTATTTTCATATATATATAACATATTCGAATATATAACACAAGGTGAAAAATCGAAAACCTATTTATGCGTATGCTGCAAAAACTATTGACAATAGAACAAAATGATGTACTACGGGTTTTTAGGTCTTATTAAGACAAACAAAAAAGTCCGCGACAACATATATTTAACAATCATACTTTAGTCACAATAACCGCTTTTGTGTTTATAATATATATAGCTGTACCTATGTCACAAGTAATATAAATATTGCACATAATAAGCTTGTTTAGTGGTATTGTAAGGTTGACATATTCAACTTGTAGAAAAGTTGAGTTGAAAGATTTATTACATATACACTTTTTTGAAGACATACTTTTTTCATTACATTAATTAATTAAGAAATATTCTGTTACTAATATTTGAAATACTTTTATTGACATTAACAATACATAATAACTTAATATATTATAATATTATTATTATAGTAACATATGTAAAAGACAAAATATGATTATGAAAGTGTTATCTTATATTTCGATAAGTTTACCTGAACAACAACTGCAAGGATAAAAATCTTTAAAATCAACACTCTTCTTCATTGGGTCAATTAAAGAATTGTTATTTAGATTTGAAAGCAGATTCATTATTCGATCTATTTCAGTATTCATAGATTGTTTTTGTAGACAGTCAGATATATTTTCATCTTCAGATAGTCTTACTAGTATTGCAGTTAATTCTTCTAGTTGTGCTTTAAGTTTAGAACATTCACTTTCAAACATTTTCAATTGGATACTTCGTTCTTCATCTCTTCTTTTTAGTAAGCTGCGCTGTTGCTGATATAGTGCTACATACTCACAGATAGTGTCAGTTTCATTTTGTAATTGCAAAATTATATGTTCTAGTCGATGCTTTTCGTCAGATAAATCTGCAACTTCATTCATTATTTTTAAAAACCTTTCCTGTAGTTTCTTCATTGCATCCGCTTTTGGAATCAAAGAGTTTTCTTGAATGTTTCCATTAATTACATGTTCATGCTTGTAAACATCATTTTCATTTGAACATGTTTCTGTTTTATCAGTGACATTTGAACATGTTTCTGTTTTATCAGTGACACAATTCATCTCATTATGTGAGTGTAGATCACATTCAGAATTTTCATGAGATTTATTTAAAATTTCATCATCATATTCCTCAGTTTTCTGGGGACATTTTAACTTTATTTCAATATCCCTATAATTAGACTGTAATCTTATCATTTCATTATCTTTGGCTTTTATTTTGATAAATAGATCTTTAGCTTTCTCTTCCGCATCTGCTAACTTTATGGTAAGTTCTCGATTTAAAAATTTTTCAGCACTTAGTTTTTCAGTCAGTTCCAACTTGTCTTTACTCTAAAATATTAAGAGAGACAAAATAATTAAACATATAAGAACAAAACTACCACAAGGGATGAATGGAAACCAGTGCATAATCAATGTAGCATGAAGACAGAAATATTTTAGAGCAAGAGCCCGTGAACCCCAGACCGTTTATAGTTAGTAGTGTACAGGTGTTCCCCGCTTAATGTTAGAAGATCCAAGCCACTAGAAAGCAATGAGCCCTCTGCAAAACCCCAAAAAGAAAAAAATGCCTACTATTTCATACACAGTCTTACCATCTTGATAAATGCATCCTCTAAGTCCTGAATGTCTTGTTTTAATTTTTTATTTTGCTCAGTTGCTTTTTGAGCTGCTACTTTATCACTAGCCATGTCCGCATTTAATTTTGAAATACTGATATCCTCTAGAATCTCTTCAGATTCCTCCTTTACTTTTTGTAATTCCTGTATTGTTGAGACATGCTGATTGTTTATTCTTTCCAACTCTTCATATTTTACATTCAATTCAATGAGTTTCTTCTGTAAAAATCAATGTTTTTGGATTAAATTGGTTTAAATTTAATTTTTTGTATTCAATGACCTCAATGTATTCAAAATAAGTATAAGTTTACAAAGTATGTCTTGCAAGTTCTTTTATGGATTGTGTCCTCTAGATGGTGAATGTCTTAATTCTAAAAAATAGTTTTGTTTCAACATAGGGCCATAAGTTCTTTAATGATGCAATAATAAAATAATTTTCATAGAAAAGCATATTATTTTGCAAAATATTTTGATTTTTGTACAATAAAGAATATTCTATCTATTTATCTATCTATCAAAGCACAGTCATTATGGTTATTGACATTCTTTCGTATTATACAGGCAGAAATTTTTACCTGAGACTTTAGGGATATGTTAAAACCTATGAAAAAACTATTGTATTAAAACTATTTTGAAAACTACTGCTTTGAGAATAAACTTGCATCCAACCTAGCTCCTAGTTTAATTTCTCACTTAAAGGTCATACTTACATTAGTCTCTTCATATTTATTTTGCAACTCTTTATAATCATCACTATTATTAATGTGAGATGTTGATTGTTCAGCGGCTGGCACTGGCATGCGGTAATTCTGTAACCTGATTTCTAAATCACTAATTTGATCTACTAAGCTGTTTTCTCTATTAGATAAACGATCAGCTTCTTTTGAGAGATCTTCGTTTTGTGAGACAACATTCTTTAAATGGTCATTCAATTCAATTACATAGTGTTGGTAATGTGTATGAATGTTTTCTTTTTCTTTTTGTAAAGACTTTAACTGTTGTTCTAAGTTTAATATTTTATGTTTTAGACTCTCGTTTGACTCAACATGTGTACTGTCTGTTCTATCTGTAGAAGATGTAGGTGCACCATTTGTTAGCTGTTGTAGTTGAAGTTGAGCAGAATCAAGTTGATGTTGGAGATTATATAGTTGACTATTAAGAGAATTATTTTCTGATTCTTTGGCTGTTAACATTGTTTTAGTAAATTCTATTTGTTCTTGCAGATTAACATTCTCATTTGAAAGAACCAGTTTGGTATTTTCTAACTCTTTTATCTTGTTTTCTTTAATAAGCAACTCATTACTCATTGCTGAATTATTATTCTGTAAAGTTTTTATTTCAGTTTGTAAGCAGTTTACAGATTGGTTTGATACATTATACAGCTTTAAAGCTTCTGTGTGTTTATCTTCTAAGTCTGACAGTTTTGATTGTAATTCATAGACTTGTCTTTCAAGGTTTCTCTCATTAGAAATCAGGATTTCTGTTGCACTCAAGGTATTTGAGAATGCTTCATTATTAAACTTTTCTTCCACAACATGTACTTGTCTGCTGTTTTGGACATCTTCAGGAGAAACATTTTCGAACTCAATAATTTCAGGGGTATCATGTTGAGATGTGGCCAAGGGTTGATGATGTTCAGTGGTACTCAAAGTAATTTCCTTATGGGAATTTTCCTGTTTCTGTACTTGGTGTTCCCTAAGCTGAAATTTTAAACAACATTTGTTACCAACACCATTGTTAGTTAATTATTTATAACTTAATAAGATTTACATATACTCCAAAATAATTAGTAAGAAAAGCTCGAGAAGTATTGAAATTTAATTTTATTTTCAACTTGTCATTTAATATCAGTTTCTACATTGACCATTTGATTACCTTCTTCCGGGCAAGTTCTAGTTTAGCTGCTCTAGAATCCATGGTTCTGACCTTTACAATAATAAAATATTTTCAAAGAGCTACGAACTTTAATTCACTTGATATGGGCACACAAACAAATAACCCATTTCTAATTTAATGACACGTTAAACAACTACCATAAAAGTATTTATTGTAAGTTCAATAATTTTTTATTTTGAACCCAATAATAGCTGTAATCTTAACCACAAAATTTCCAACTCCAAGAAGACATTCTTTTTATAAATTATTTATCGACTTTCCAGCTTCCACATTAATTAATGTGACATAAAACTGATAATATCCACTTCCACGCAATCAGATTTTATCAGAGTCATAGCGGCTCTACACGCTGGGCCAGCGTAGTGGGCCATCGTATAGAGGGCGTAGTGGCGTTGGCTGGCTAGTGGTGCGTACGCTGGCGGCGGAATGGCAGCAGTGTCGGTTTTTCGTACACACATCTAAGGTAGTGGGCCAGCGATGGCGGTACGCGTACGTCGGCCAGCCTGTTTATTTATTTAGTTACTTAGTCCTATAAAGTCCGGTTACGATGAATAGTTAACATCCACCATCTTCTTCTACGCGATTATCTGTTTGTTACCGACCACAGACCATACATATATGTTACCGACTTCCCTTTTTGGAAGTCGGTAACGTATATGTATGGTCTGAGGAGGAGGAACGCAATTCGTCAATTCTTTTTAATTTTTTTTATGTTTGTTCCTAGATAATTTCAGTTAGGGTGGACCGATTTGAATGATTCTGATGTTAAATGAAAGATGATAGATGAACTTAGGTCCCATACATTTTTTTTATAAAGATCAAATAAGTACTTTTGGACCTGCGTTTAAAAATGTGTATTTTACGGACAACATTTCACAATTTGCTATGCGTTTTTAAGTGTATTTCTTTTTATATGAACCGATTTCGATAATTCTTTTTTGTTGGAAAGCAGACATTTTAAACATTATCCTATAAATTTGATAAAGATCTGACTGGTAGTTTTTGTGCTATGCTCGAGAAATAGAAGTAGGTCGTTTTCGGAGCTATCAGGTGCTAACACTGGTCTGTGAAAGTTCCTCTACACGCTTGGCCAGCGCTGGCCAAGTCTACGCTACTACGCCCTCTATACGATGGCCCACTACGCCGAACATATCGTTGAACAAAATGGACGTCGAAGCAGCAGCAGTTTTATATTTGTTTAGCACGTACAATTATTTTCTTAATTTGTTCCATAGCACAAAAACTACCAGTCAGATCTTTATCAAATCTATACTTATTACTTATTTATCTATTTTACTAATAATATTATAAAGCTGAAGAGTTTGTTTGAACGCGCTAATCTCAGGATCTCCTGGTCCGATTTCAAAAATTCTTTCACTGTTGGAAAGTCCATTTATCGAGGAAGGTTATAGGCTATATTTTATTTTCAAAAAAATTAGGGATCCGCATGAAAATATCGAATATGTAACACAAGGTGATTAATCGAAAACCTATTTATGCGTACGCTGCAAAAACTATTGAAAATAGAACAAAATGATGTACTACGGATTTTTAGGTTTTATTAAGAGTATCAAAATATGGGAGTGCACAGCGGACCGCGAAAATAATAACTCGACGGCATTGCGAGTACTGTTTGAATCCCTTAGTAACGCAGACGAAGTTGCGCGGGTCAGCTAGTTTATGATGCTCAAAATGTCTGCTTTCCATCAAAAAAGAATCATCGAAATCGGTTAATATAAAAAAGGAATACACTCAAAAACGCATAGCGAATTATTAAATTTTGTCTGTAAAATACACATTTTTAGACACAGATCCAAAAGTACTTGTTTGATCTTTATAAAAAAGTATGAGTCCTAAGTTCAACTATCATCACAGACCATACATATATATATGAGATAGATATGCAACTGGAGATAGGAATATGAGCTGAAGTTTATCACAGCCGAATCACAGGTGGAGCCACATGCTTGAGTGCATGCGCTGCGCGCTAGATTTAAATTTATTTTTTGTTTACTAGGGGAATTCAGTTTTTCTATTTGAAAAAAAAAATGTTTCATTACAATAGCTGATGCATCCACTCGTAATTTAAAACAACAAACTCATTATAATTTGAAATCTATTAACTTGCTCAGCTTTCTAACAAAACATTTTTTCTTTCAAATAGAACAGTTTTCAAAATAAAAAGCTGCTGTTTTCACATTCCATTTCAAATTTATATTATTTTTATCAATAACATTATAATACCAAGAAGAAGAAAATGTACAAAAATAGCAACAACAAAGGAATAACATTCAAAGAAAATGATTCAACAATATAATATTTTTACAAGCATTTTTTGTGAAAATATAGTATACCCAACCATCATTTTGAAAAAAAGTTTAAATCAATCAAAACAATATCTTATACAAATATGTACAAGCATAACAAAAATTGCGTATTCAGGAATATTTCGGAGCTGAATATAATCTTCATATATTTTTTATTCTTTAAATGTAAAATTTTATATAATAATAACCTAAAAACCCTTAGATGATTTAGATCCTTTTGATGCTATAGTAATTCTATAACTACACTTATTTATAAAAAATCACTGATTTATAAAATTGTACACAAAATAATTTCACATGTAGTTTCCTTCCAAATTTGTAAAAACGCAACAGGTTTACAAAAACTAGCTTTTTATAAAATAATTATTAAACAATGGTTGTGTTATTAAAGTATCAGTAACTTGTGTTATTATCGAGGATAATTTACAATTAGTAAGTTATAAACTTATTTAGACACTTGTGGTTTTCTATAATACTTTCATGCATTTTGAACGGCTCTGCAACAACGTTGAAATATCGAGACAACTCAATTAAATATCGTGGTATGAACCCGTTAAAAATGCATGAAAATTAGTAAGTTACTTAGCTTTACATAAAAACAAATTGCAAAAACTAAATATTCAATGTTATGGTATTTTCGTTCTACTTGTGTAGTTGTCTAATAGCCTAGTCAAATTTATACTATATATTCTAAAATATACTATTTCGAAGAATTCAACATTGGTTGAATGTTTGTAGCAGGTTTATAAGAATGCTTTAAAAACTGTTTTGACTTAACAATGTTCAGTCATAAAAGTATAAATGCTATGGTACAAATTGGTTATTTATAGCATTAATTGATAATAATTCTTCTAAACTTTATTCCAATGTTTAGTTCTTTGAAACAATTTTATAGCAGTATTGATGTCTTGACATTCAGGATAAACTCCTCCTTCATTTTTGTTGACACTGATGACTTTCTAGTCCTGCGAAGAAAAATAATAGTATTAGTAGTGTGACAGCATTAATTTATTAAGAAATTAAATGGCAGTAGTAGCAATTAATAGGTAGCCTATGTTATTTCTTAGAACCTAAAGATTGTCTGTGCCAAATATCATCAAAACCGGATCAGAGGTTTAAGCGGGAAAGTGCAACAGACAGACAGAGTTACTTTTGCAATTATAATATAAGAATATCTAACATATGACATGATTGTAAGTTTAGATCAATCAAAACAATTAATGTTATAAAAATAATAATAAACGTATTGCATATTTTGGTTGACTGGTAGAGAATGCCTTCGGCATTAAGTCCGCCATTGTACCTTTTGTGCATGAAGTTAAATAAATAAATAAATATTAAATAATATTTCGGATTTTAATATAATTTTGTGTTTATTTTATTCTATAAATGTAACATTCTATAAAATAACATTTTTATTACAAGTTACTCAATTCTATAAAAATGTTTTACAATATATCTCGTCTTTGTTTGGTGGAAGAACAAATACATCATTCAGATACTATTGAAAGTGTTATAAAAAACTAGAAAACCCGCGCAACTTCGTCTATGTCACAAAGGGGTTTAAACAGCACTCACAATGTCGTCGCGATATTTTTGACGTGAAACGTCTTTATAATCGCGTCGAAACATACGGGTCTATATCATCGTAGCTTAATAACCAAAATACTATTGTTAGTCTTGCGATGTTTATATAACTCCTATGAAAGCTAAGTTGTTGGGGCGTTCACTTTACAAAGAGAAGCATAGGCAGTAATGGGTCATAGTACCTCGAGCAGGTCCATCTTGAAGTAGAGCGCGAACATGGTCGTGGTGGGTGGCTCTGGGTCGTCGGCGTGCGACGTGAGCAGCTCCTCGCAGTAGCCCCGGCACCGGTACAGCTCCGAGCGGACGTAGCGCCGCGCTCCAGTTACGAGCCTGATTAATTGTTTGCAATTGTTTTAATTGTTCACTATTTCTGAAATCATAAATTGGGAAGTTTCAAATTGGATCCATAGCTGGCGGTTTTGTATATTCCGTGACATAAGACATTGCAGGAGTCTATCTAGGTAGTCTAAGCAGCAGTAGTCATTAAACATCAGGTGTGCGGTACGCTCATCTAAATACCGATCATTCAAAAAATCCAAACAGGAGAAATTGTACAAACAGATAAAACCACAGTATTTACACTCTAATTCAAATTCGTTTTTGCCTAACACCACCTGAGAATGAGCTTTCCTTCTCGGGCGCTTTAATCTGTACTCTTTTGAACAAAGCTTAAAGATAGGTGTTACGTGACTAGGAATTTGGTAAGACTTGGTTTTATTCTCTACTAGCTTTTGCCCGTGACTTCGTTCGCGTGGACTTCAGGTTCGTCCCATATTATCAAAAATTGTAGCCTATGTGTTATTCTGATGTATAAGCTATATTGTGGTAAAGTTTCATTTAAATCCATTCAGTAGTTTTTACGTGAAAGAGTAACAAACATACATACAAACTTTCACCTTTATAATATTATATTATGATTTCGACAAAGAGTTAGAGTAAGTAAAATTCTGTGTTACCTTATTACTGGTGCAAGTGCCGTTACACTCGAAGAGTATGGGTTGTTGTGGGGCACGGGCTCAGCGCCGCACTGACAGCACGCAGCACAAGCATGTGTCAACCTTACACCTACAGCCCTGTTGAGTAAACATCACTAGAGTACAATTAACCCGCTACAATAGTGATGCTCGTAAGCAACGTAATATGTACAACATTCAGAGGAAATAGTACTTCAATAAATAATAAAATGATAGGAAAGTCAAAACTGCAAAAAACATTCGCCCAAGTCAAGCAACCGTTGAACATTATGGTGGTGCTAATTAGAATCTATACATTTAGTATGGTAAAATAGCCTTGTCCGGGATAAACTTGAAAACTACAAAGTTATTTACACCATAGAGTTATTTATTTAAAGCAGGCTGAAAAAAAACAATTTTTGCAGTTCGATTTTACTAAAGACAATCTCTCTCTATTACTGCACTTTCTGTAGATATGAAATTTAAAGAAGAAACGGGTAAATGAATGTCATTTTAAAAGGTCTAATTGTTGGTATTTTCAGTGTTGTATAGCATTGATGAAGATGACGTTGCGGGCAGCAGCTAGTACATAATAAATTTGGACTAATTTTTTACAAGCTTTATATTAACTTTCACTGGATGTAACAATGGAAGTTCAATAGTTATCATAAATAGTACTTGTGTTATTAAAGTAATATCACTGTTATTAAGATATACATTAGTAAGATTCTTAATCAAAAAAAAAAGTTTATAATAAAATAAAAAAGAGTTTTGTTGATTAGAATCAATAATAATTAAACTCACCTTATCATCTTTATTAATAATACATGTCATGTATTTTTGTTACTGAATGGTTACTGGTCACCCAAAATGTTCTTTCCAGTTTATGGTTATAAAAGTTAAAATACCTTTAGACACAACAAGCAGTGACTTTGCTCAAATATGTATAGGCTTAATGTCATCATCTCTTTCTCATTAGTATATCTGCATTGTCTCCGTTTATCTCACTCTTCAGTTGCATCACAGTATAGATGACTACTCAGATAATTTTTCTACATGGTCTAGGAGAGGTTTGGGACGAGCTAGCCTTTTGTCTAACTTGAGGTCATTCTTCTGTCTTTTACTCAACTGCACTATTTTGTAACCTACAATAATAGTTATTCTTTAGTTCCTAAAATAAAAAAGAATATTTTACAGCAAAAGATATATTGTAAAACTTTCATATCATAATATCCATTTTGATCCTCCCCTTTAAAATGTCGAAAAATTATGTATGTTTATATGTATTTTTAAAAATAAATAATCCAATTTTGATGCAGTTTCCAGTTGAGTAACTTAAGATCAAATAGTGCAACTCCTTTTTGATGTAGACGAAGTTGCGAGGATCTGTTAGGTATTTTCACAAACAAACTCTACATCTTTATATTAGAACAGATACAGGAGACTTACCATCATTGACAAAGACATGCGAGTGGCATATAAATAACATTTTGACTCAGTTTTTTCAGTTTCAGTCCGCAGTTAACATGCTTGGTTTTACACTTCATCTTCGCAGTTATCCCACACTTCACATGAGAAGTCATTCAAGGAATTGAGAAGTAGAGTTTCAGTACAGTTTCGAGTTTTGAAATTTATCCAAAATTATGAAGATACTCTTCTAAATAAACAATTACTACGTAGAATATTATTAAAATTGTGATTAAAATGGCGTCGGCGTCCACCAGTCACCAGGGAAAGCGTACTAGAGATGTTACATAATTTTTATTTGTCAATAACTCGATCGATAGCAATAAAAAATGGTTGTTTTATACAAACAAATTGTTGATTAATTAGTAAAAGTACCAAACTTATTAGTTACTAAATAATTAAATACTGGATGAACCACGCAACTTTGTCTGCGTCACAAAGGGGTTTAAACAGCACTCGCGATGTCGTCGCGATATTTTTTGTAGCGGACAACGTTTTATACTCGTGATAATTGCTCAACGAAATATCTGATTGGAATAAAACAATAAAAATAGGTAAAAAACTTTTTAAGTTAAACGGTTTTATGTTAAACATACATTGCAATGTTTAAGATAAATGTACTAAAAACCAAAAAATAATAAAATAGATACAGTCCTGGGAATTATAATACCGTTGGGCACGTCAATTGTCTACAATCGTTGATTAAAATGTTTGTTTTGTAATGTTACATTATAATTAAGACAACAACGATTGTAGAAAATTTATGTGCCCAACGGTTTTATAATTCCCACGACTGTATCTATTTTATTATTTTGGCGGGCTTTCCAACCGCGTGTTCCACGGCATATTCCGCTGGGTCAGAACCAGCGTGGGTCGGGGATCGCGGTTTACCATCCCCGTACTTTGTGTGTAAGATTATTTGTTTTAAAGTTGTTTTTAAAAAGCGTACAACATCAAATGAAACATAGTTTTAAGCCGAGCGCGTTGTAAAAAGTTATAAGTTATTGAAAATTGTCCCAATTTACTTGTTGTAGACAACAGTTTTTGTAATATTAATCAATTGGAATGCTGAATAGAAAATCGATTCCCAAAAAGAAAGCTAATCGAGAAAAAACAATTACCGAAATTATAGGTTCTACCCTAACTTTGATCAAAGAATGAATGATACCAGATTACCGAAAAAAAAATAACGAAAAAAATCTTATAACAGCACATAACAATAAAATTAATTTACATTTTAAATTTAGGTTATAGCTGACTGAAAAGTGTACATTATCGTCAATAAGTAGCAGATCATAAAAATTTAGGAAAAATTGTTTTTTAAATTTAGCGCCATCTCGCGGGGAAACAATGAAATGGAAAAAGCGTGGACAAGAATTTCAAAATAGCGCCATCTCACGTAAAATCATAAAAAATCGTCAAATCGTGGCACAACCGTAGCGACACCTAAAAATCAGCTGGCTAACTAAGTAACCAGTGGCACCCCCCTGACTATCATCTTTCATTTGACACCAGAATAAATCAAATTGGTATACTCAACTGAAGTTATCAAGGAACAAACATAAAAAAAATAAAAAAAATCTGACGAATTGAGTACCTCCTCCTTTTTGAAAGTCGGTAAAAAAGGAAATAGCGTAGAAGAAGATGATAGAGGTTAACTATTCATCGTAACATGACTTTATAGGACTAAGTAACTAAATAAATAAACAGGCTGGCCGACGTGTAGGCGCGTACCGCCATCGCTGGCCCACTACCTTTGATGTGTGTACGAAAAACCGACACTGCTGCCATTCCGCCGCCAGCGTACGCACCACTAGCCAGCCTACGCCACTACGCCCTCTATATGATGGCCCACTCCGCTGGCCCAGCGTGTAGAGCCGCTATAATCTGTGGTGTTAATATTGGCCAATGTCAAAATTGTCAAATGTGGTGTCAGTCAAACACAGTTTCAAAATGTCACGAAAATGTTCAATGACCAAATGACCAAATTCGATTCTTGCTTATGATTAAAAAATATATAAAATTTGTTTCACTTGCTATTTGATAAGTTACAAGAATAAAGACGTGACGTTTGATTACATTATCACTATCAAGACAAGTGTGATAAGAATTATCATTGCTTGTTTAGTCATAAAATATTGTGAATGAAAAATAAGTTTTCCTTACAGTGCCTTTATGTATATATGAAATATGTTTTATGTGATTAAAATTAGATTGAATTCAATGGTTTAAAAAATATAATTCTTTGCTGTGATATTTTTTAATTATATAAGGTAAATAATGGCTTTACCATTGCCCATTCCTCCTTGTGCAAAGAGGGGAGATGGACTTGGTGCTTTGGGTTGTGAGCAGTTCGAATACGCAAGCACTATGGCGACAACTTTATTAGCACCAGTTAAAACTGAACGAGAAATTCTTGAGCATTCAATGTCAGAAGATGATCCTAATGCCAACACACAGATGGCAAGTCAGATAGGAACTCAACCACGGTGGGGTCCACGCCATAGAGGTGCTCAGGAACTAGCTGAGTTGTATAGCCCAGGTATGCACAATGTTTTATCCTATAATTAATAATAATTATTGTTTTGAATACCTACCAACCTGTAGATGCAACATTTTAAACCATACTAGTTACTATTAGCAATTTTTAAACAATCCCTAAGCATGCATTTTTATATGCAACGGAATGTGTAATGAACACTTGTATTTCGGTATTCCTAGTTTAGTTTAGAAATGTTTTAGAAAATAATAACACTTCAATATATCTTGATCTATATGTTATAGATAATAATTTTCAAAAAATATGCTACTATTTTAAATGATTATAAAGTAACTTTAGCTGAGTAATGCAAAATGGTGGAAAGAAATAGTATAATTATTATTTTAACAAGTTCTTGCTCAACATCTAAATAAATTACAACTATTAACGTGTATGAAATTAGACTTATTTTTCCTAGTTGAACCGATTTTGAAGATAATTTTTACTGGAATGTAACACATCTGCTGATATCTTGTTAAAGTTTAATCAAGATCTGACTAGTATTTCATGAGTTATTTCTGAAGAGATGAAGTCGGTAGTCAATGATTTTTTGTTCATTATTACTTATTTGATGAAATTTAGTGACTTAAATTTCGTAGATTTCCTTTCATTTAATCTATAATGTTTCTTAGATGCAAGTTTCTTCTATCAATTGATGCAATAAAAATATTGATTTTTTCAAATTGTACTTGATCCGATTCTCAGGTATATTAAGTTTCTTTTTTAAATCTTATCTATGCAGATGTGTTTCTTTTAAAAAATAAAGGAATGTTTCCTTTCAGCATAATTTGCTAAAAACATTATTTTGAGTACTTCCCCTGTGATTCAAAATTCCAACCTATATAAGTTAAGTGCACCTTAGAATTTTTTTATTAAAAATTATAATCTTTTACATTACTTTTAAATATAGTATGTATGCATGCATCAAAATTAAATATTTATAAAATATCTAGGATGTTATGGTGATGGTTGTAAGGGCGATGGTCTCAATTACTGACATTTTATAGCTTTCCTAATTAGTTAAAATGCACAGATGCTTCTTGCCAGAAAAAGTAAATTTAAATACTTTAAAATAGTGAGAGCTATTTACTAATGGAAGGATGTATGTTAGAAAAAGTATATTGAGGAGTTTCCTAAAAAGTCTGACCTACACAGTAGAAACACCAGGAACATACATAAACTTGACTTGCCGATTAGTCGATTGCATAAAATAAGAAATTCTTTCAGGTGTTTGTCTGTATGCATGTACAACAAAATCCCACAAGATGTTCAAAACTTACCTATACATAGGTTTAAGAAAACAATTAAAGAACATCTGTGCAAGAAAGCCTACAATAAGGTCAATGATTACTTGGACGATTGCACTAAGTTGGAATGAGTTGCTCGCCAAGGTTTCATTATAATAATCGTTTTTTTTTATATATATATATATATATATTTTGTCTATTTCATCTTTTGTATAATATGTATTGTTAAAATATAAAAAAAAAAGATAATGCTCATAACAATAATACAAAAAAAAGACATGCCCGCTGAGTTTCTTGCCAGTTCTTCTCAGGATGGTAGTTATAATAATTATTTTTTGTGTCTGAACTGGTGGTAGCTTTTAAATATTGACGTCAACAAGAATGAGCATATCATCAATGTTGAAAATAAGGTATTTCATTTCAATAATTTATTTAAAGAAAACTTTAAATACAAGCTTTTTAGATCCTGAATATCATGTAACAGTGGAGTGCTAGCCAAGACAAGTGAGATCGCGAGTCCACCATCTCGCAGAAGCAGGTGGCGTTGAGTGGGAGAGATTACACTCTGCTCTCAACCTACCGACCCGCCGCCGTCGAGCAGGGGACCGGAACCGGGATCTCGTCCGGAATCTGGCCCCCTAAGAGTTTCGGGTCCCCAACGCATGTGAGTGCGAGCGGGGACCCAAGAAGGTGTCGTGTCTCGCTCAGCACCCCCTTAGCGTTAGAGCATCCGAGGGATGGTAGACCGCGCTCCCCGACCCACGCTGGTTCTAACCCTGCGGGGTATTGCGTGGGAGGGTGACACGCGGTCCCATCTTGGCGGGCTTCGGAAAACCCGCCGACCGAGAGAGCCGGTGGCCGTTACATAAAATAAGTAATAAGTTTATCAGTAAGGCTTAATATCATAGTCCCGTCAGCATAGTTAAAACATTGCCTAAAAATGGGTTTAAGAGAGTTTAAGAGAACGTCTATGCAGTAGAGCATATTATTAAGTTAATGACTATGTCAATGACAGCACAAAATGGTAATCAGGTGCTCGTTGAAGTGTTCCGAGAATATCTACACTGTAGATTCTACAGTACTTATTATTCATAATATAGGTATTTATAATATCTGTAACACTGCATTTACAAATAACATTTTAAGGTATAGTGTATTCAAATGTAAACCCTATCTTCTCCCTGTTACGGACTTCATGTTTCAACTCAAAATTTGAACTTAAAATTTGAAGTAGGAATTGCACTCTGGAAAACCAGATCCGATGCTGGATTGCAATCCTACTTGAATGCAATTTTATAGTTTTACTTTGAAAATGAAGCCGTTACGTTAATAATATGATCAAGTCAAGCGTATTCTGTACGTTTACAATGATGCATCTACAGAACAATCCAATTTACTAATTCATTCGATTTTTAAACACCTATAATTGTAGGTCACGTAGTAAAATGTTGTAAATTTGTCTTATTTTGGCAGGCAAACGATTGCAAGAATGGGTTTGTGTGGTATTATGTTGCACCCTCTGTGTCTGTGCCGGTATTTTAATGGCCGGGTACGTTCGGGCAGATGCTTCACTGGTACTGGCGGCTGTTGCGGGTGTCTTAACTGCAGATTTTGCTTCTGGAGTAGTGCACTGGGCAGCTGACACTTGGGGAGCAGTTGATCTACCTCTTATAGGCAAAGTAACGCTTATTTAATTTTAAATAATATGATTATAAAACTAATATCCACTAATATCAGATTACATACAAGATTACGGGAGCAACTGTTTAATATTATGTGAATTCATGTTATATATATAGGTATATATATATGCAAAATTACATGGTGATATACTGTAATCCGCCCTTTGACATATGCGTGTTCTTTAATATTTTCAGTATTTTATTAACAGCTATGCGGCTATGAGACAAAATCTATATAAAAAATAATTCTATGAAAATAACATCCAATTATGCTTTTAACATTTTGAGTCAATATTTTAATGTCATTAAAATATTACGTTGACTGTAACCAATAATAGTGATTATGGCGCAATAAAGACCATTATATGATAATGCATTGCCTTTACCCTTTCATTATATTTAATAGTTGCTTTGCATCTGCCTGTTTTAAACAATATTACTATTAGAAATATACCTCACATTTGTCAGTAATTAGTGCTTAATTAATTGATCAATTCCTAAATAGGTATAGTATTATTAGTATTTATAGTCTGTCTCTGACTGCCATCATCTGAAATTGTTTTGTTTTAATGTTCTCAGTATACAGCGTGAATTTCTAACCTAACTTCCACTAAGTGAGCGACCTGTCGAAATACAACAACTTTTATTTTCGGAATTGGCTGAACTTTTTAAATATTATATGTATAATATATGAACGACGACTAGCGACTATACAGGGTGATTTGTTAATGATGTTATATGTAAGCTAAAGTATGCTAAAGGAGGGTGATGAGTGCTCAGTGTGCCTATTACGAGTTTTCCTTCACTGCCCGTTACGTTTACGTAAACTTTAATTTATATGGAATTGAAACAGCGCCACCTGATGGTGCAGTTTCCATTCCATACAAATAAGAGTTTTCGTTTACGTTATGTTCACGTTGCGAAAAAAAGCTCGGAATAGGCACACTGTTCTATTACGGAATGTTACAAATAAATAGGTAAAATTAAAAAAAAAAAAATTTGGTATAAAATCAAAATTCGACAAAATATCCCAAACAAAAAATTTGGGACAACAGAGTGTTGACTAATAACCTCAAATGATCTCGCGCAACCCAAACCTCCGCCACACCCCTGAGCTGATCAACTATCGATTTGCTAGAATTTTTATAAATTTTAAGTTGCGTTTACTAGGCTTTTAACATATTCTTTGATTATAACGTTACTGGTCGTATATGACCATCAACTACCATAGTTTTCAGTATGTACCATCATTAACAAATCAACCTATACACGACAGTCATATATTTTTTAAAATTTTGGACTGTGTTTTTTGTATTTATTTTTCTGTGGCATTAAAAATACATACAACCCTAAATTTTTACTCCTTTTTCACCAACCCTTATTTTTTAATAGCCATTAGGGTATTTTTGGAGCTGTAAAGTGTTCATGTAGATCGTTGCGGGCAGCAGCTTGTAGACTATATTTTATATAAAAAAATAGGGATCCGTAATAAAATTGCGAGTTTCTAACTCTAGGTATAAAATTGAAAAACTATGCGTACTTAATAAAAACTATTGAAAATGGAACATAAAACCGTTTAAAAATTATGTAAAGATGCGCATCATCTAGTTGATAATAATGGCACAATGGCTGCAAATATCTAGAATTAGATTAAATTGCTACTGTTTCAGAATTTTCTTCGACCATTTCGAGAGCACCACATTGATCCTACATCAATCACCCGCCATGACTTCATCGAGACCAACGGTGACAATTTTGCTATTACTATACCAGTTCTTGCACGAATAGTTTGGCAGCTAATTACATACGACGAAGAAAAAATATATGAACAGTTTCATTGGATTTCATACTGGTATTTGTGCTGTATATTTGTGGCAATGACTAATCAGGTGAGTCATACTCTTCGGTGTGTCAAGGCGGTGACTGGTAGGAACATGCCTCCCCGCACCAAAGTACAAAACTGTGTTTTTAAATTTTATGCATGTTTTCATTAAACTTTGGTTGTTTCAGATTCATAAGTGGTCACACACTTATTTCGGTTTGCCGGTTTGGGTAGTTTGGTTACAAGAGTGGCACATTGTACTGCCCCGACGTCATCATCGTATACATCACGTTGCACCGCACGAGACTTACTTCTGTATTACTACAGGCTGGCTTAATTGGCCCTTGGAAAAGTTACATTTTTGGTCTACTTTAGAGATAATAATTGAAGCTGTGACTGGCTGCAAACCAAGAGCAGATGATATGAAATGGGCACAAAAACGTTCCTAGAACATTATTTTATAATAGAATATTATTTAGGTACACTCGTCCACATCTACAAAAGCAATTAATAGAATAAGTTAAAGTATATTTTGCTACGCTTGAGTCACAATAGCACGTTATATTTGTATATCAATTATTGTTATTTCTCTTGTCAATTGGGCTGTGTGACAACTAAAATGTTTATTAAGGACTGTAATATATTTAAGTATTTTTTAATATCACGGGTTGGTGATAGGAATTATACAAAATATTATGATTATACAACTAATTCTTAATTATTTACGCAATTTTTAAGTTCATTCGACTTTATTTTAGTAATATTAAGTCAGATTTTATCTGATTGATCCGTATTACATTTACCTGATAAAATATGCTATTGTGTTTTGTATATAATCACATTTTGTAAGCGCCACGGCTGTGTGATACCGAAATAAGTATACAGGGTGGATTATGTCAACGCTCCCAGGGCTGCGTTTCTTTTCAAAAATAAAAGACTATCCTTTTAGCAAAATTCGCTAAAATCATTATTTTGAGTACTTCCCCTGGAGAGGTCATTTAAAAATTCCGCCCTGTATAATACAATTGAGCTGACATTTTGCATACAGGTCTATCGCGTGACAATGCAATAATATGATTTAAATAATATTCTGAAGGTAGTACCAAAAACTCAGCCCTTATGATATGATGAAAGTAGGCCTCCATTTTACCCACCTTTAGTAACGAATATCTTCCAAAGCCACTACAACCCAAACTTGATAATTGGCCATCGTTCATACTAGGAATGTTGCGAATGTCGATTTTTGGACATTCGTGAATGCGAAAATTTAATTTTGACATTGCGAATGTTGACCTTTACAACAAAAAGTTCAAGGTTTTTTATTGACAAGTCAGCAGCAACTTCTAATCTATCTACTTTAAATCTGCTGGGAATGGATTCACCCCCCCCCCCCACCTAATCATTGATATCCCCCCGCAGATTATCTTGAGAACGGAAGCTCGCAGATCCATCGAGTTTGGGCTCATTTTAAAGGGTATGTTGAGACCTTTATTTCGGCCCCTATCAGATTCCTTTCATATGCACGCAACGTCAATGCAACTTTAGTCAAAACATCCGCATGATTTTTGATCGTTATGTTAATCCTTATCCAAATTAAGTATATTTGTTCTCAAGAGTATTAATGTACGAGTAAATTACTATTTGTTTCATTCCAATCGGACTTTTCGTTGAGAAGTTATCACCCAACGCGGGCCGCGCAAATAATATTGCAACAGCTTTACCAAAGCCTGTTTGAACCCCTTTGTGACGCAGACGAAGTTGCGCGGGTCATCTAGTCTATATGAGACTGATAAAGATCTAACTGTTACCATCAAATGCGCCAACTTTGCCCAAAAGACGACATTTAAGTCGGTAAGCTTTCGTACGGTGAAAGAATTTTTAAAACGGTTCAGTAGATTTTGAGCCTATTAATTACAACCAAACAAACAAAATTTTCCTCTTTATAATATTAGTATAGTTATAGATTATATCCAATATGTTGTTCTAACAAAAAAAATACGAAATCGGTTAATCTAGAAAACAAATAAAGGTAAACACGCACAGCAAATCATAAAACTAGTCCGTTAAAAACTAACATTTTTAAACACAGATCCGAAAGTCGATCTTAAATAATAATTTTATTTGGTTGAACTAACTTTCTGAATTACAACACACAATAGCTCACAATATTATTAATTCAAACAATGCACGTCTTGAATATGTAACAAAAACCCTGTTGTTCCGTTTAAGCGCGTATACACTTGACTACAGGCACTACAATTATGAAGTTACAATTAAAAAAAAAAACAATCATTGGCTAGGCTAGGGGTCAAAATCCAATAGCTATTAAAATGGATACATTACAAATAATGTTTAGAACATAGAATTGTAGTTGGGAGTGTTCTACTCTCTCTGTATAGGTCAACGACCTCATCCCCTTATGCAGAATTGCAAAGATAACAAACAACGTAAACATTATAAATATATTTAATTAAATATTTATTCTAATTATTTTAATTGAACGTTTTTTATAAAAGACTAGTTTTATTATATACTTGTTCCGAATCTTCAAATACGTGGGTAGAAGGAACAACAGGGTTTTTGTTACGTATTGTATATCTAAATTTGTATAATTAAATTTGCAAAAGTGATATTACTATAAGGCATTTTATTATTTCTAATGGACTTTACTAACTACTAAATGTAGGGGCATCGTAGGAGGTTCAAAGCTTAGTGGATAAAACACGCTTTACATATTATTATACCTATTGTTCATTTTACAAATAAAATAAAAAATACATTGTTTCAAAAAACTTTTTTATTCCCTACTACCAATCCTTATAGTAGAGGAGGCGACGATGCTAAATGGGGATTTACTCGAGCGTTGAAGAGACCTATTGGGATGCAAAGCTTAGATGATAAGAAGAAAAAAATGTTATATGACATATACCTTTACATCGGTGGGGAAAGGGGCTATAGATTTTTAAATATGTAAAAAAAAACTGTTGCATGGACATCCTCGAGCGCGTCAGATATTGATAGCATCAATGCCCTACGTATTTTTAATAACGTACGTATGTTAATCTGATCGTTTGCGTGATGCGGGTGGTTGTATTTAAGGGGGTCTTCCTATGTGATCGGTTGAAAAAAACGATTTTTTTTTTTTTTCATAAATTGCTCCCTTAACATGTCTAGAATACGGTAGTAAAGCGATTTTAGAAAATTCGAAGTCGTTTTAAAGATACAGCAGGTAAAAGAAAGAGCGGTTCGGAGCGCTGAGTTGGCCTGGGCCTATTGTGTACCGTCGGCTTTATAATTGGCCTCCCTTTTATTCATATATCTGTTCTATGGTTCTATTTCTATTTATATATTCTTATACGTTCTATGGTTATAATATTTTACCGAAGTTATTTTAGTCTTGGTTGAACTTCGAAGAGAGCAACAGCTACAAATTATTTGTTGTTGAAATTGCTAGCTACTTAGTAGTTATTATCTTTAATGAAGGTTTTCAAGGTATTTTAAAAGTTATGTCGATTATGGGATGCCCTGTTGGTCGTGAAGCCCAAGCGTATGTTGAGAAACGGGATGAAAAGCGAATCTTACGTTCTGAGCGGCGCGTAAGTGATGTCGTTAAACAAGCCAGGATTGACTCAAGAGCTGAACAATCTGCTTTAAAAGAGTTTCACGAGGAAGAGGAAGGAATACTCTATGGACCAGGCATCGCCGATTGAGAGTAAGTTGACATTTTAATAGTTTTTAACGGACTTGAAACTTTAAACGCGTTTTTCTCAAAACTGTGTTTTTCAAACTTTCCTCCATTGTATCTCAGAAACGGCTGGACCGAATTACTTGAAATTTACAGGGCACACTCAATATATGTAAACGCATGGAATGAACTATTATCAATCGAAAATTTTAAAACTTCGATTTTTTATAGCAAAAAAACAAAAAAAAAAAAAACGCCTAATTTGCAACTTTTATTTCAATTGTCTATCAAAAATCCATTTTTTTTTATATTCATTTGATTATAGGTCATTCCGTGCTTTTAAGCCTACAAATTAAAACGCCGTTTATTTTTTTTTTTTTCAGATAAGCCGATCAGCCGGAATCGTGGAGGAAGTGGGAGCTCTTTTTTTCGAGGCGGGGGTGTTCAGATCGCTGTAACTCTAGTTTGACTGAATATTTATAGCTGATTTTTTTTATTTATACTGTCCAAATATGTGTTAATAAATGATAAAAAACTTGAAGCTCTAAATATTTACTGGTCGTAGAAAAAAAATCCTAAAATATCCCTAAAAAACAGGCCGTCACATAGGAAGACCCCCTTAAAGGTTGAAAATGAAAAAAAAAAAAAATATATCGAGCGCGTCAGATTTTCTAAGGCAGTGTTAAGTACACCAAAAAAAAGCTCTCATTCACTAATCTGACGATTTCGATGGGACGCAAACTCGCGGCCATTTTCATAATGTGCAAAAAAAAAATCGCCATTTTGAAATACTCAAGCGCGTCAGATTAAGATATATATGGTTCATCTTTATGTTCTAAACGTACTGTCTCATAATCTGACGATTATCTAGAGGGATTCGCCTGATCTGACAAAAAAAAAATTTGAAAAACGGTTCACTTTAAAGCCATCCCTGAGTTCAAAGAAATAATATTTCTATGCATTTGAGCTCTCCCAGCTCGAAAGTCTGATAGAAGTTTCATAGAACACTATTTATGGAATTTTCAAACTGCAATAACTTTCGAATGGATCAACCAATTTTAACGCGGTTGGCACCATTCGACGCAGTTTTATCATCCTCATAAGTAATTTTGATCGACTCACAAATTTCGGAGATAAATTTCGGAATCCCGAAAAACACTTTTCGGGTTTCTATCGTTCACGATATCTCTCGAACGAACAGCTTGAAAGCGATCGACGTGGTTTTTCAAGCTCAAAGGCGGATTAGTTTTTGAAGTTAATCGATAAAGTCGGTTAAAAGTTATTCCAAAAAAACTATTACAAAAAAAAAATCTTATTTTTTAAATCATTGAACTTAATTAATTAAAAAGCTCAGGAAATAGCATGCAAATAAATAAGTGTATGCTTTTTAATGTTTCTACCGTAAATTTAATTGTTTTTTGTAAAGTACTTTCACCACAAAATACACATTTCAAATTAATATCACTCATATTAAATACTTCAGAAAAAAAAAAAAAAAAAAAAAAATACTTGAATCACACAAATCTTATTAAAATAGCAAAAAAAGCCAAAACGTTGGAATTACGTTGTAAACAATATGCCACGAACGAGTCTTTATGATCAGCTGTGATAGCGTCATGGCAACAGAAACCAGAGTGGTGACGGAGTGAGAGTCATAGATAGAGAAAGAGTGAGAGAGGAATAGAAACGCGGAGATGGAAATGTAGGCATCACGCAGCTGCACGCATTTAACTTTATCGACGAACTAGCTGGCCCACACAACTTCGTCTGCGTCACATTAGGAAATTTGCTCACCGTTTAAACCTTCCCTGGACTTCTACGAATATTTCAAGATTAAAATAAGCCAAATCGGTTCAATCGTTCTCGAGTTTTAGCGAGACTAACGAACAGCAATTCATTTTTATATATATAAGATTTTTGTTATTTCGGCTTGCGGAAATCGTCAGATTATATATTTTTTATTATTCTTGAATTATTTCCTTCAAAATAAAAAAAAAATTTAGCTACGCTCGAGAATGTCGAGATGACGTTTTTTTTTTACAACTTTGTTACCGTCTCCCTTTTTTACGTCACTCTCAAATTGTCAGATTATTGGAATATACACTTTTTAGGATGTAATTAACTCACCCTACCTTAATCTGACGCGCTCGAGAATTTCTGATCGTCAATTTTTTTTTACTAATCTGATCCTGTATCCTTCACGGGCGGCCTTAGATATGGGCCTCATATTTTGTGGAGGTACTTAACCGGGTACAAGGTACCCCCTGTATATTAATCTGCCGCGCTGTAGTAAATCCCGGAATCCCCGCTTGGGCTCCTCTACTATTAATTAATATGATAAATCCAAAAGTATGTTGGTCCTTCACGCCAAAACGACTAAACCGATTTGAATTTATTATTAAATTTGGTACACTGTGTGTTTTGACTGAAAATAAGTATTTTACCCTTGAGGAGGTGAAAAATATGCGAAGTACCTATATAGTTGTGAACAATTTTTATAACCCATTTTTTTGTGTTCAGATTTTTGCCATCGTAAGAATCGGTATGATCGATGAGATAGAACAGGAAAGGACTAATTTAACCCTTAATCAAACAAAATTTTTTTTTTGAGGAAATTGAAAATTGGTCACAGTTTATAGGTAAGTGGGTTATGGAGATTCCGAAAAAAAGACCCCCTTTTCTATAAAAAGAAGGGAAATGGGGGTTTTGCGGTGGGTAACTATTTCCCATTATCCGGTATGACAAAACAAAATATAATTAAGTGGGAAATTATTTCCCATTATCCGGAAGAGCTTTCAACTTTTGATACATTTTGATTACAAATTCTATACATGTTAGTTGCTCTTACTTTGCTTGTTTTTTTTCAGCAGCACAAATAGATACAAAAGTTCCTAAAAATTGTTAGTGACGGTTATAAAAATCAAATGATCAATCTTAAGAATGCTCCTTAGCCGACTTACTCGCTGACAACTTTGTATGAGTTATGTAAGACTTAGTACAACAGACAAATTATTTTTTGTATATATAGAAACTGGTATTTTTTCAATGCAGGAACAAACAATGGGAAATTATTATCTTGCTTAATGACGGAGTTCCCATAGCCACCTACCAGCTCCATCATCAGACCTTGACATTCATCCTCTACGCAAAGATCTCATCAGGACGCTTCATTAGAGCCTGAACACGATGAGGTTATCTTGCTTAATGATGGAGTTCCCATAGCCACCTTCCAGCTCCATCATCAGACCTTGACATTCATCCTCTACGCAAAGATCTCATCAGGACGCTTCATTAGAGCCTGAACACGATGAGGTTATCTTGGTTAATGACGGAGTTCCCATAGCCACCTACCAGCTCCATCATCAGACCTTGACATTCATCCTCTACACAAAGATCGCATCAGGACGCTTCAGTAGAGCCTAAACATGATTGGCTGGGTCGATTTGGATGGGACTTTCAATGGCCGAGCTTATGTAATAAAGACTAACTTTTTTTTTTCAGTTGTAGTTGTAGGAATATGTGGGAGTTGAACCGCACTAAAACCTCCAACCGCTCACACTCATCGTCCAAACCCCGGCTGAGGCCAGAACCCAGTACGGGGTTTGTAGGGACGGCGCGACGCGCTACGCGCTCGGCACTCTTTCCAGTCGAAATACGAATTACTGAATATCACTGATTCCGCCGGCCACTTTAGTCAGAGCTCCAGTTGCAACGATTCACCATATAAATTGGAGATCTCTTTATGTTGGCCAATAAAACGTAATACCCATCGACGTTATTTCACTTATAACTTTTTTAATACTGAACCGATTTTGATAAAACAACGACTAAATGTTAAGTGAGACTTGCCATAATACATTACAAAAAACCCCAACTAAATTGGTTCAGCCGGTTCGGAGATTAGCGTGCACAAAGATACAGACAAACAGATAAACAGACAAAAAAAATCTAATTGCATTTTTGGCATCAGAATCGATAACCAAACACCCCCTGCTAGTTTTTTTGTTGATATTTTCAATGTACAGAATTGACCTCTCTACGATTTTATTATAAGTATAGATAAGCGCTTATCAGATTTTTTTTCTTGAAAAACTTTCAAAACTCGCATCCGACCCGGTTTTTTTTACAAAATATATCAAAGTGTGTTTTTGACATTGACATACGATGACAATTCGCGGCTTCGTACAAAATTTTTCCATTATATTAGATTTAAAATATCTGTAGGATTATTTTGTTCCTACGTTGGTACCACAGACCATACATATATATATGAGATAGATATGCAACTGGAGATAGGAATATGAGCTGAAGTTTATCACAGCCGAATCACAGGTGGAGCCACATGCTTGAGTGCATGCGCTGCGCGCTAGATTTAAATTTATTTTTTGTTTACTAGGGGAATTCAGTTTTTCTATTTGAAAAAAAAAATGTTTCATTACAATAGCTGATGCATCCACTCGTAATTTAAAACAACAAACTCATTATAATTTGAAATCTATTAACTTGCTCAGCTTTCTAACAAAACATTTTTTCTTTCAAATAGAACAGTTTTCAAAATAAAAAGCTGCTGTTTTCACATTCCATTTCAAATTTATATTATTTTTATCAATAACATTATAATACCAAGAAGAAGAAAATGTACAAAAATAGCAACAACAAAGGAATAACATTCAAAGAAAATGATTCAACAATATAATATTTTTACAAGCATTTTTTGTGAAAATATAGTATACCCAACCATCATTTTGAAAAAAAGTTTAAATCAATCAAAACAATATCTTATACAAATATGTACAAGCATAACAAAAATTGCGTATTCAGGAATATTTCGGAGCTGAATATAATCTTCATATATTTTTTATTCTTTAAATGTAAAATTTTATATAATAATAACCTAAAAACCTTTAGATGATTTAGATCCTTTTGATGCTATAGTAATTCTATAACTACACTTATTTATAAAAAATCACTGATTTATAAAATTGTACACAAAATAATTTCACATGTAGTTTCCTTCCAAATTTGTAAAAACGCAACAGGTTTACAAAAACTAGCTTTTTATAAAATAATTATTAAACAATGGTTGTGTTATTAAAGTATCAGTAACTTGTGTTATTATCGAGGATAATTTACAATTAGTAAGTTATAAACTTATTTAGACACTTGTGGTTTTCTATAATACTTTCATGCATTTTGAACGGCTCTGCAACAACGTTGAAATATCGAGACAACTCAATTAAATATCGTGGTATGAACCCGTTAAAAATGCATGAAAATTAGTAAGTTACTTAGCTTTACATAAAAACAAATTGCAAAAACTAAATATTCAATGTTATGGTATTTTCGTTCTACTTGTGTAGTTGTCTAATAGCCTAGTCAAATTTATACTATATATTCTAAAATATACTATTTCGAAGAATTCAACATTGGTTGAATGTTTGTAGCAGGTTTATAAGAATGCTTTAAAAACTGTTTTGACTTAACAATGTTCAGTCATAAAAGTATAAATGCTATGGTACAAATTGGTTATTTATAGCATTAATTGATAATAATTCTTCTAAACTTTATTCCAATGTTTAGTTCTTTGAAACAATTTTATAGCAGTATTGATGTCTTGACATTCAGGATAAACTCCTCCTTCATTTTTGTTGACACTGATGACTTTCTAGTCCTGCGAAGAAAAATAATAGTATTAGTAGTGTGACAGCATTAATTTATTAAGAAATTAAATGGCAGTAGTAGCAATTAATAGGTAGCCTATGTTATTTCTTAGAACCTAAAGATTGTCTGTGCCAAATATCATCAAAACCGGATCAGAGGTTTAAGCGGGAAAGTGCAACAGACAGACAGAGTTACTTTTGCAATTATAATATAAGAATATCTAACATATGACATGATTGTAAGTTTAGATCAATCAAAACAATTAATGTTATAAAAATAATAATAAACGTATTGCATATTTTGGTTGACTGGTAGAGAATGCCTTCGGCATTAAGTCCGCCATTGTACCTTTTGTGCATGAAGTTAAATAAATAAATAAATATTAAATAATATTTCGGATTTTAATATAATTTTGTGTTTATTTTATTCTATAAATGTAACATTCTATAAAATAACATTTTTATTACAAGTTACTCAATTCTATAAAAATGTTTTACAAATATATCTCGTCTTTGTTTGGTGGAAGAACAAATACATCATTCAGATACTATTGAAAGTGTTATAAAAAACTAGAAAACCCGCGCAACTTCGTCTATGTCACAAAGGGGTTTAAACAGCACTCACAATGTCGTCGCGTTATTTTTGACGTGAAACGTCTTTATAATCGCGTCGAAACATACGGGTCTATATCATCGTAGCTTAATAACCAAAATACTATTGTTAGTCTTGCGATGTTTATATAACTCCTATGAAAGCTAAGTTGTTGGGGCGTTCACTTTACAAAGAGAAGCATAGGCAGTAATGGGTCATAGTACCTCGAGCAGGTCCATCTTGAAGTAGAGCGCGAACATGGTCGTGGTGGGTGGCTCTGGGTCGTCGGCGTGCGACGTGAGCAGCTCCTCGCAGTAGCCCCGGCACCGGTACAGCTCCGAGCGGACGTAGCGCCGCGCTCCAGTTACGAGCCTGATTAATTGTTTGCAATTGTTTTAATTGTTCACTATTTCTGAAATCATAAATTGGGAAGTTTCAAATTGGATCCATAGCTGGCGGTTTTGTATATTCCGTGACATAAGACATTGCAGGAGTCTATCTAGGTAGTCTAAGCAGCAGTAGTCATTAAACATCAGGTGTGCGGTACGCTCATCTAAATACCGATCATTCAAAAAATCCAAACAGGAGAAATTGTACAAACAGATAAAACCACAGTATTTACACTCTAATTCAAATTCGTTTTTGCCTAACACCACCTGAGAATGAGCTTTCCTTCTCGGGCGCTTTAATCTGTACTCTTTTGAACAAAGCTTAAAGATAGGTGTTACGTGACTAGGAATTTGGTAAGACTTGGTTTTATTCTCTACTAGCTTTTGCCCGTGACTTCGTTCGCGTGGACTTCAGGTTCGTCCCATATTATCAAAAATTGTAGCCTATGTGTTATTCTGATGTATAAGCTATATTGTGGTAAAGTTTCATTTAAATCCATTCAGTAGTTTTTACGTGAAAGAGTAACAAACATACATACAAACTTTCACCTTTATAATATTATATTATGATTTCGACAAAGAGTTAGAGTAAGTAAAATTCTGTGTTACCTTATTACTGGTGCAAGTGCCGTTACACTCGAAGAGTATGGGTTGTTGTGGGGCACGGGCTCAGCGCCGCACTGACAGCACGCAGCACAAGCATGTGTCAACCTTACATCTACAGCCCTGTTGAGTAAACATCACTAGAGTACAATTAACCCGCTACAATAGTGATGCTCGTAAGCAACGTAATATGTACAACATTCAGAGGAAATAGTACTTCAATAAATAATAAAATGATAGGAAAGTCAAAACTGCAAAAAACATTCGCCCAAGTCAAGCAACCGTTGAACATTATGGTGGTGCTAATTAGAATCTATACATTTAGTATGGTAAAATAGCCTTGTCCGGGATAAACTTGAAAACTACAAAGTTATTTACACCATAGAGTTATTTATTTAAAGCAGGCTGAAAAAAAACAATTTTTGCAGTTCGATTTTACTAAAGACAATCTCTCTCTATTACTGCACTTTCTGTAGATATGAAATTTAAAGAAGAAACGGGTAAATGAATGTCATTTTAAAAGGTCTAATTGTTGGTATTTTCAGTGTTGTATAGCATTGATGAAGATGACGTTGCGGGCAGCAGCTAGTACATAATAAATTTGGACTAATTTTTTACAAGCTTTATATTAACTTTCACTGGATGTAACAATGGAAGTTCAATAGTTATCATAAATAGTACTTGTGTTATTAAAGTAATATCACTGTTATTAAGATATACATTAGTAAGATTCTTAATCAAAAAAAAAAGTTTATAATAAAATAAAAAAGAGTTTTGTTGATTAGAATCAATAATAATTAAACTCACCTTATCATCTTTATTAATAATACATGTCATGTATTTTTGTTACTGAATGGTTACTGGTCACCCAAAATGTTCTTTCCAGTTTATGGTTATAAAAGTTAAAATACCTTTAGACACAACAAGCAGTGACTTTGCTCAAATATGTATAGGCTTAATGTCATCATCTCTTTCTCATTAGTATATCTGCATTGTCTCCGTTTATCTCACTCTTCAGTTGCATCACAGTATAGATGACTACTCAGATAATTTTTCTACATGGTCTAGGAGAGGTTTGGGACGAGCTAGCCTTTTGTCTAACTTGAGGTCATTCTTCTGTCTTTTACTCAACTGCACTATTTTGTAACCTACAATAATAGTTATTCTTTAGTTCCTAAAATAAAAAAGAATATTTTACAGCAAAAGATATATTGTAAAACTTTCATATCATAATATCCATTTTGATCCTCCCCTTTAAAATGTCGAAAAATTATGTATGTTTATATGTATTTTTAAAAATAAATAATCCAATTTTGATGCAGTTTCCAGTTGAGTAACTTAAGATCAAATAGTGCAACTCCTTTTTGATGTAGACGAAGTTGCGAGGATCTGTTAGGTATTTTCACAAACAAACTCTACATCTTTATATTAGAACAGATACAGGAGACTTACCATCATTGACAAAGACATGCGAGTGGCATATAAATAACATTTTGACTCAGTTTTTTCAGTTTCAGTCCGCAGTTAACATGCTTGGTTTTACACTTCATCTTCGCAGTTATCCCACACTTCACATGAGAAGTCATTCAAGGAATTGAGAAGTAGAGTTTCAGTACAGTTTCGAGTTTTGAAATTTATCCAAAATTATGAAGATACTCTTCTAAATAAACAATTACTACGTAGAATATTATTAAAATTGTGATTAAAATGGCGTCGGCGTCCACCAGTCACCAGGGAAAGCGTACTAGAGATGTTACATAATTTTTATTTGTCAATAACTCGATCGATAGCAATAAAAAATGGTTGTTTTATACAAACAAATTGTTGATTAATTAGTAAAAGTACCAAACTTATTAGTTACTAAATAATTAAATACTGGATGAACCACGCAACTTTGTCTGCGTCACAAAGGGGTTTAAACAGCACTCGCGATGTCGTCGCGATATTTTTTGTAGCGGACAACGTTTTATACTCGTGATAATTGCTCAACGAAATATCTGATTGGAATAAAACAATAAAAATAGGTAAAAAACTTTTTAAGTTAAACGGTTTTATGTTAAACATACATTGCAATGTTTAAGATAAATGTACTAAAAACCAAAAAATAATAAAATAGATACAGTCCTGGGAATTATAATACCGTTGGGCACGTCAATTGTCTACAATCGTTGATTAAAATGTTTGTTTTGTAATGTTACATTATAATTAAGACAACAACGATTGTAGAAAATTTATGTGCCCAACGGTTTTATAATTCCCACGACTGTATCTATTTTATTATTTTGGCGGGCTTTCCAACCGCGTGTTCCACGGCATATTCCGCTGGGTCAGAACCAGCGTGGGTCGGGGATCGCGGTTTACCATCCCCGTACTTTGTGTGTAAGATTATTTGTTTTAAAGTTGTTTTTAAAAAGCGTACAACATCAAATGAAACATAGTTTTAAGCCGAGCGCGTTGTAAAAAGTTATAAGTTATTGAAAATTGTCCCAATTTACTTGTTGTAGACAACAGTTTTTGTAATATTAATCAATTGGAATGCTGAATAGAAAATCGATTCCCAAAAAGAAAGCTAATCGAGAAAAAACAATTACCGAAATTATAGGTTCTACCCTAACTTTGATCAAAGAATGAATGATACCAGATTACCGAAAAAAAATAACGAAAAAAATCTTATAACAGCACATAACAATAAAATTAATTTACATTTTAAATTTAGGTTATAGCTGACTGAAAAGTGTACATTATCGTCAATAAGTAGCAGATCATAAAAATTTAGGAAAAATTGTTTTTTAAATTTAGCGCCATCTCGCGGGGAAACAATGAAATGGAAAAAGCGTGGACAAGAATTTCAAAATAGCGCCATCTCACGTAAAATCATAAAAAATCGTCAAATCGTGGCACAACCGTAGCGACACCTAAAAATCAGCTGGCTAACTAAGTAACCAGTGG
>AP028276.1:11305470-11499952 GCA_030269945.2 Trilocha varians | reverse complement strand
GGTACTGATTAGAGTCACCAATAAAAAAATAAAACAAAAATTTTACGGTAGCGTCAAGTGGGAAATAATTTCCCAATACTTGATTAAGGGTTAAAGTTCGTTCGTAAATGTTCCCAGCACTGTTTAGGAGGATGCAGCTGAGTGGTTAATCAAAAACCTTTAAGTTATTGGCGAAAAGGACAATATTCAACTTTATTATTTTATGAAAGTTACTATACAGATAATATAGGTTTTTCTTCGGGACAGCTTTAACAAAATATTACGTCATCCATTACTCCCGTAGAATTATTACATCTGATGTGCATCTTCCCCCTGCCAAATACTTGCTCTCAACCTTTAATAAATTATAGGTAAGATTTTGTTAAAGTGGGTATAGAAGATTTGATTTAAAAAAAAACTGTTAGAGAACCTATTAAAAAATTTACGACTATCAAACTATTTTTCCTTGAGTAGCTACGATTCGATGAGACGCACAAAACTAGTGAGAAAATTTTTAATTGAGGTAGTGGTTCAGAACCTTGATACAAAAATTATTAATTCATAACTATTACTACAAATTAAACCGAAATAACAAATAATTAGTTATTCAAAGATAAACAACTCATTTGAAAGTTATCAATATTTATTTATTCAAAATTCGAGTCGTGTTATAATAAGCAAGTAGATAATATTGTATTCGTTTCTAATGTAGAAAACATCTTTTTTATTTAACTTAGGAATAGGTGCATTAAAATATAACACTCAGAAACACACACACACACAAACATCGTTCACACGTTATCTTTTGTTGCTGTTTTGTTCCTATTACTTTGGGAGTTAGACCGAAGTAAAAATAAATGAACACTAGTACATATTATTATAATCAATACCACCATCGGTAAGCCTTTACAATTAACAACGAATAAGAACTGTGGGTTCATTAAGGTTACAACTAGTTTTTGACTTTACAATTGTGTACTAATATCATAGTGTTCAATTTCTTTTTTGCCCTACATAGATTAACTAACCATACATCTAACAATAAATAACTACAATAACATAATATTAAGATTATTAAGTAAACAACAATATAATATGTACATTGTACATACATAAGTATGCTATTGGAATCAATAATATTTATTTGGTTATCACATCCGCTAAATTGTACCTGAAAAAAAAAGGAAGTCTGTAAAACAATCATGGAATACTGTGAGGTTCATAAAATCATGCAAGAGATAAGTAGTGTTTACTGAATCAAAGTTAACCTATTGGAGTAAGCAGTAAGCTTCATATCACAGAATCCAGGAAAAGTCAATGAATCTGTATATAAACTTTGGAAATATGAATTTATTCGTATTCGTCGTCTGGGGTTTTTGGGCTTTTACTCTTATATGGCGTGCGTCCAGTAGGCAGGCACACAATGGAATGTTTTTGATTATGCCGAAAATGCATAAATAGTTACAGACACTACATAAACAGTGCTACTGTATTTTAAAAGATATTCGCTTGTCAATACGTGCCTGCCAACTTTACGTGAAAAATAGCAGGCACGTAATATAAAAAGGACAGATAACGAACGAAACGAACAGAAGAAAACTGCTTATAATATAGTGACTAATAGATACAATCTTAAAACTAATGATCCCTACAACGCGAATTATTACAAAAAGATATAAAGCTTTCTAGTAATGAATTGTTCTTTTGATTAGCGGTATAAAATATAGGGTGTGATTTTTTACCGGTTTTGTTAATTAAATTTTCAAACAAAGAAACAATTTACTAAAAATCTTTGAATGCAGTTTTAATAAAGGTCAAAATTAAAATGATGTTTCCATTCAGCAAAACATCATATCTCCGATCTTAAGGTGCTTACCATTCATGTCGCACAGTTCTGGGACACCCTGTATAGTTGACTTGCCGTCATTACTTTTCCTGGATTCTGAGATTTCAAAATTTTTAGGTGTAAAGCCTTTAGGCGTAGTCACTCTACGAATGGATTTTTTTTATTATTATGTATACTGTATTGTGTAAACTCAAGATTTACTGTTTATCATTTGAAAATCTTTTTGTCGATAAATGCTCTAGGTAAAATAAAATAACTTTAAGAATAAAATTAAATGATGAAACAACTGAACGAAAGATACAGTCTGTCAAATAAGTAATATAATGAATTAATAATATTCTACTCCATATTATGAAGTCAACGAAATCAACTTTCTATAATAACATTGCATTTGTAATTTATAATCATAAATATATTAAAATCCAATACTCACTACACTTAATTTAATTGACTTTCTTAGGACTATCCCCAGCAGGTTCCGTGCCGGACTGAAAAAAATATGTTTTTTTTTTTATAAAATTTATCTCCGAAAATTCTGTTTTAGATTTAAAATAATAATGCATTAGAACTAATCTTTATGAGTGTCCTGGACCCTCACAAAGTAGAGCTATTGAAGGCTAACAGTAATATTCTATATTACAACTAAAAATAAATAAATTCTCTAAGCTTATTGGTACTGAGCGACGGGAAAGAGTGCCGATGGCGTAACGCGTCGCGCCGTCCCTCCAAACCCCGTGCTGGGTTCTGGCCTCAGCCGGGGTTCGGACGCTGAGTGTGAGCGGTTGGAGGTTTTAGTGCGGTACAACTCCCACATACCCCGGTCCGGTGATTTCCTCCAACTGAAAAAAAAAAAAAAGCTTGTTGGTACTATGACAGTGTAGATGAAATTGTGATACAACAAACATGGGATGAAACATAATGTATTACAAATATTCATAAAAATCAATCTGAATGACGGTTATGACAAACTAGTAGGTAACCCCTCATGACCTGCCATTGCAGAAATACAATAACGAAACTGTTATAACGGTAACCGCTCATTATCAGTTACACTCTCCCCGCTTCATCACACTCAACACGTCCATAAAAACGAAAAAGATGGTCTAAAATTTTAGGAAATATCTTTAATTGACGTTTGCATAGATGGTAATGCATGTTCTATTTCTATTATATTATCTTGTAATCAAGTAGGTACTTTCTGGTTGAATAAAGATAGTTGTGTATGTATGATATCCACTTAACTGGGAATTGCTCAAAATTGGTTTCGTTTTTCTAGTAAAGCAGTGTACAGACGAATGGAGTCAGTATGTAACGCCTTTAAACTTTCATCATTTTCACATCTTATCATATCCGAAAAAATAATAAATAATTGTAATTTTAAACGCTCTAGTAGTATAAAAAAGAAAATTTGAAACAGTTTATGAGTTAAAATTACATTTAAATTAAAGCTTACCTCAAAATAACGGTGATATAACACCATTCCATAGACACACCCTATTGACACCAACATTTGAATGACTAGCCAAACGATAACATTACATACTTGAGCTTGACCAAACAGTTCTTTCCCATTTTTAATACACAACATTGATTCAGTAACCATTATTGCACCATACACCCAACATTGTGTTCCAACTCTTTTACACTTGGGATCAGTTACATAGGTGTAATACTGTCTGAAAATTAAACCAATTATACATTAAAATTTCGTACTATAAAGACCTATATAGAGGGCTCAGGCATCGTCCACGTTTAATAAATACCAGTTGAGGACTTCACATGTTAATTATCTTTAAATGTTCTTTAATTCTGCTCTGATATGCAGATTTCTTATTTCTTCGCGTTGTTTTGTTCCACCGTTTTTAGCTAGTGTTGTTGTATTATTCAGTATCATAAACTGAGTTCTTAGTTAATAATTTATATGCTTACAAAAAAAAATCTTCTAAATCGGTTCATCTAAAAAAATATATAAACACACTTCGATAACTTTCATCTTTTATCTGAAACATAAATTAACTGAATCGGTCTACCCAAAATATGCGAGGAAAAGCATAAAAAAATCAGTAAACTTATAAACTATTGATACACACCTTACAGATGGTGCTACAATAACTCCAATAAGACAAAGTCTCGCAATCACAAGTGGATGGGATGGCGGCATCTCAAATATATGCTTCAGAAAAAATGTATTCAATTCCGAAATTTGCCAAAATACCACAAGTTGACTTAAAGCACAGAAACGCATATATGTGCTTGTTGGATCTAACCAGCGCACAGGTGTCCATTGCACGGGAGTAAACTGAAGTATGGCTCTCTTAATTTTTCCAGTTGTAGAAGATATATCTCTAAAATTTTATTAGTATTTTTAATATCACAATATTTTATTTTATTGACGTCGGCTGTATCTTCCAAAAGTATATAATTGGTACCTATATTTTACTATACTGGACCTACTAGGAAGGTAAGGGGTTCTTGCCCTGTGTCGCGATATTTGAATCCCCACAAATCATCTTGAAAACGGAAAGTCGTGGACCCATCGAATTTGGGCTCATTTTAAAGATCAGGTGCCGCGACAGATTATCACTGACATCCACGTAACATCCACCAGATTTTTGCCAAAACAATCGCATGTTTTTTTGTGAATGCAAATATTAAAAAAACATGCAAATATTCGTTGCATCCAATCGTCTGAACGTGTCGTCGAGTTGGCAGACACATAATGGAATTTTATGTTTATGAATATGCCGAAAAATTGTCACTAAATAGTGACCGATACCACTTAAACAGTGCTACTGTACTTTAAAAGATATTCGACTTTAGTCAATACGTGCCTGCTAACTTTACGTCAAAGATAGCAAGTACGTAGATAAAAGGGACAGATAAATTTGATTTATGTTTAAAAATTGTGCTTAGTTAGTAGGTAATAGATAGAATCTTAGATAGATATTGGGAAAAGTTATAGCTCGTGTTGTAATTCATCACTATTATTGAAAGTTTGAGGTTTTCAATAGTGATGCATTACAGTTGGAAAGAGGAGTCACTATTTTAAGCATTATTTTTTGATGCAGTTCGCAGTTATCTAAATTAGTAATCAGGGCAATGTAGGGCTCCGTACATACCGAACGGCTAATTTAAGCAGTCTGACCATATCATTGTTCAATAAAACGGTTTTCTTTTCAACTTTTTTTATTATTTTCTATTTGGAACACTATGTTTTAAGAACTTATTTCATTTTGGCGCCATTTCACATAATATTTTATTGTGTTTCTTTTTCAAATTACATTTCAGAATTTGTTATAGAAGATGGGATTGTAATACAATAGGATTGCTATTATTACTTGTTTGATGGAATTTAATGAGTAAAACTTGAATTTCGTCGTTTTCCTTTCATTTAATTTATCATGTTTCTTAGAGATATTTAATCCTTAAAAGACAATCTATCAATTGCTGCAATAAAAATACAGGGTGTGATTTTTTCAAATTGTACCAAGTTCGAATACTGGATGTACAAAAAAGTTTTTAAAAAATCTATGAATGCAGTTGTTTCTTTTCAAAAATAAAGGAAAGTTTCCTTTTAGCAAAATTCGCTGAAATCATTATTTCGAGTACTTCCTCTGGAAGGGGCGTTTAAGAATTCCACCCTGTTCTGATATATACCGATTATACATAGTTCTGATTTTTTTGACAAATTGTATGGGATTTTAGTGGGCAGGGTAAAAATAATCATTAGTGACAAAATGTAATTATAATTTTTCACTGACCTGATGCTGACCCACTTATACTCTCGCATTTCTAGGGCTTTACATATTTTGAGGCCACACCATATCCCCAACCCATTACAAATTAATACATCCAGAATGAGCGAATCCCACCAACATTCTTTAAAGTTAGGAAGCAAATGTGCAAATGCTATCTCAGTTATTTCCCACATTATTGAAATAGCCCACAATAAGCCTGCATGCCTAAAAAGTATAGCTTTAAAAGTCCAACCTAAAAAGTGGCCCCAAGCAAATACATCAACGTGAGACCAAACTCTTGATAGATTTATATCTGAACAATTTACAGCATACTCCTGCAAAATTAATTAATATTAACAAATTTATAATTAATGCAAAAGTCATTTAAAAAAATATTATTCTCAGGTGATGTTCCAAATGCACTCATTTTTATGTAACAAATGAGTGAAAACTGTACAACTTGAGGAACTTTTCTTTAAATAAATTATTATTGCCATTTGTCAAAGTCTAAATTGAAATCCTTGCCATTCACAGGGAGAATCCTCTATCAAAATGATTAAATAATCACTTAAACATTATTTAAATAAAAATACATACATACCTTATCCATATTAATATGAAAATTTCTCAAATTAGGATCCACCCAATACATTATTTCATACACAGTGGAATAACTTTGGAATAAAAGAAACAGCAGTGCAAGTAGATATAATACTGACATTCCAAAAACAATCCTCCATACTGCTGGGTGAGGTCTAGTGAATGGACCATTGGGAAATGTGAGGACCGATATTATAAGGAAGAAAAAAATAACGCAACAAACACCAGACCACAGATTATCTTGTGTACTAGTTTCATCTCTGCAAGTAGAAAGAATACAAATTTCAATAGATTAGATATTATTTCAGTGTTCAGATATTAAATGATTACAGTAGAGCTTATTAGTTTGGTTTATTTTTCCATCTTAAATTTGTTACTCATTATCATAACAAATTTACTGAAAAGAAAACTGAGTTATTTAAAAAAAATGTTATGTTCATATAAATGAAACAAAATTTATTTAGTACCATAAAGTATTCAAGTACTCAGTCATTGCAAAATATATTATTTTCCAGTGAGAAGTGAGACAAGTGTGAGCTAATAAGTATGTTAGCTCAACTCAGTTCAACTGTTGATAAACTACTAATCCTTTGAAAAAGTATTTATAATGTGTCCTTTCACATTCATGATATTAAAAAAATATATCTATTAGTAACATCAGCAGTTAAATTAAATTATAATGTTTCTAGTGCACTACAGAGGTTAAAGCCTTGGACAATAAATAATGTATAACTAAGTGGTATGCTTTCTTTCCCTAAATTAAATCATGTTTGATCTGCAAGGTTCTAGTGTTATAATCAGAAAGTGTATAATTTTAGGCATTAAACGACAAATAAACGTGACGGAGATATTACATCACTAAACTGAAAAACGCAAAACATTTATAGTAAATTAGAAAATTAATTTACCTGACAAATGCAGTATAAATAACAGAAGCTATTGAAACTGCTAATAAAGTAATTGTGTGAGGTTTGTAGAAAAATTCCAAAGATATATCATCTACCGGCCTTTCATTAATTGAACTAAAAGCATCCGCATGTTCACTTAATAAAGTTGTAGTGCTTCCCATTTCGATATTTTTTGTTATAATTACTGCAAGAATTGTAAATGTGGACAATACTTTTAATTTAATAATTCCAGAAATCTTTAATCATTTCGTATTATAAAATCCACTAAATTCCATGTCGCAACCAGACCACACACCACATCACAGATTATCTTTCTAATCTGTGATTTTAAAGACCTCTTTTTAATCTGTGCCTGTGATGAAGACTAGCTGTCACTTAGCAGTCACAGACAGTCACAGATTGAGTCGATTGCGTGGCCACTCACTTAAAATAGTATTGTCAATACTTGTGACACAAGTATTGACAATACTATTTTAAGTCCGCAAATCTACAATAGTCTTGTCAATACTCTAAATATCGACAATACTTTTCTAGGTGTGCGGGCACGCAATCAGCAAAAATGAGACGGTTTTTTTTTTTCTCTTTGTGGCTTGATTCTCTTCTTAACTGAATGACTCTGCCAATGTCAAGTAGATAGAATATCAGTGATAGTGGACGAGGTTTGTAAGAACAAAAAGTGATTTGTAAATATTTATATTAGAGTTTGATGTTGTTATGAGAAATGAAATCATTCAAGGCATACACTATTTTATGGTTGAAAATTGATTGGGAAAAATCATATTGATTGGGAAAGGAGTGTTAGTATAAAAATAAGACGGTTAAAAAATGTAAACAAAACAAGTTTTTGAACTAACGTGACGTCATGCTCAATTTTGCCTCCTGCCACGGACTTAGCAAAGGAAACAAACCAATTTTGATGCCGATTCCAGTTGGGTGGATTAGTAAAAATCTAATTCAAAATTTTATGGTGAAAATATTTTTAAAAGATTGCCAACCAAAGTATTGATTCCAAACGAACTCCGGGCGAACGATCCCAGTTTCATCATCTAGCGAAAAATTGACGTTCCCAGTTGTGTGGTTCACTGGGTCTACCACGCTATATCCATTTCAGCCTACAGTATAAAATTATAGGCTCTACGTTCGCAACATCGGAGATAAATTCCTCTTAAAGTATTGTCAATAGTATTGTATGTATGCGGGGTATTTTATTGTCGAAAAGTCTTGTCAATAATTGTGACACAAGCCAAGCCGTGCTGTATACTGTATTTGTATTTATCTTATTCTCATAATCTGTGATTTATCTTTCTAATCTGTGATTTGTTTAGTGGTTAATGGTTATAAATATTTATTTATATAGTTGTATCAATGAAATGAGTTCTCTAGAGGTTGGAAGCAGTGATATCAACTATGAAAATGCACAAAAATATTGGTCAGATATTCCTGCAACCATAGATGGAGTCCTCGGTGGTTTCGGATTTATATCAGACATAGATATTGAAGGATCTAAGAACTTTCTGGATACACTTTTGTTGTCTGATAGTGCCCCATCTACTGATTTAGCACTTGATTGTGGAGCTGGCATAGGTAGAATAACCAAAAATTTGTTACTTCCATACTTCAAAGTGGTGGATGTTGTTGAACCTGATGGCAAATTTATAAATACAATAAAAAGTTATGTTGGTGAACATCAATCACATGTTGGGGATCTGTATGAAGTGGGCTTACAGGATTTTAATCCTACAAAAAAATACGATGTCATTTGGAATCAATGGGTTTTAGGATATTTACAAGACCAAGACCTAGTAGCTTATCTTAGTCGTTGCAGGTATATGTATATGTAAATATAGTTTGATTACTCATAAATTATGATGATTTGCTTACTGTCTATATTGGTTATCACAAATTAGTTTTGCATCACTAGGATTTTGTTGGCATAAGACACTTTGTATTATGAAAATGAAGTGTCATATAATTTTTTTTTTTTTATATATTGCTTATTTCATTTGTAATCAAAATAATCATTCATTTCAGAAATTCCTTAAAAAGAAATGGAGTTATTATTATAAAAGAAAATGTCACTTCATCAGGGAAATCTGAAATTGACGAAACCGACTCTTCAGTTACAAGATCATTAAAACAGTTTGTTAATATTTTTAAGCAATCAAATCTGAAGAGGTTAAAACAATGTAAGCAGAGTAATTTTCCAAATGGTATTTATCCTGTGTATATGTTTGCATTAATACCCATTACAGATGATTGTGACAGTGATATAAAGAAAGCTTGACTTATTACCTAAGTTAATGACAAAAGGGGATTTCAAAATCTTAATTTTGTAAAATATAAATTTTATAATAAATATTAGCTATTGAAAGTTGTAAAATTTAGTTTATTTTGTGAAATTGTAAATTAAATGACAAGAATTAGCTTTTAAAAAGTTATATTATTTAGTTTATCATTCATTTACATGCCAGAAAAGTTTTATGAATAAAAGTAATGTACCCAATAACATGCAATTCTTTTATATTAATTCTATTAGTGTGCCTATATTATAAATTTTGTCTGCATCACATTAGACAGAATAAATAAAATATACCTAATATTTGATTCACCAGTTAAAATATCTCCTCTCAACTCATTTACTGTATTTTGTTTTAACAGTTTGAAAAAAGAATAACATTTAATTTATTTATATTAATTTCATAAGAATCTCCTTATATTAAGAAAATTGAGAAAATAAAACACATTGTTATGTTCCAAGTAAACTTTATTTTTAATAGCTTTTATTCAATTCTTGCAAGTTAAATAGATAAACCTCTCGGTTTGCGATTGAGCTGACATTTTACATGTAGAGCTGATCTGCTGATTAGTTGATAGTAGGTCATAGTGACTCCTACAACACAACATAGACTTATCTTGTTTGGGTTAGTTTTACTTTGCTCTTTAATTCTACATGATCCAGTTAAAAACTTTCCCTACTGTTTTAAGTTTTAACTAATAATATTATAAAAAATAAGTGATTAACGTCGATTTCTCCTCATAAAAGTGCAAATTTATTTTATAGTTCAATTTAAAGGTTTTTTAATCTGTGCTTCGAATGTCAAAAACGTTGTCCGCCATGATGGCTTGTTGTGTGATGTCACTAGTTAAGTAAACAAACTACTTGGTGATTGTAACGCTATTTTTTATTGATTGTTCGAAATTTCTAAAGCTACACGTCGTTTTCCAGCTAAAATAATAAAATTGTGACAGACCTATTACACTCACACAATTACTAAACGGGATCTTACCACGATTTTTATTAAATGAGTCTTCCCGTGAACATGGCGCTTGCAACAGTGCTGAAATATCCGGGATCGCACATTTATTAAAAATCGTGATAAGAACCCGTTTAGTAATTGTGTAAGTGATGTAGATAACCACCAGTGTTTGTTGTGTACACATTTTTTTAATTTGATTTATGAAATGATCTGTAGGATATGAATTTCTTGAATAAACGACTTCAGGTTGATCTTGTTTCAAACTCCAGCAGTAGTTTGACAATAATATGTGAGTCCCACCGACCCCGATGTTGTTTTTCCATTGTCTGAAGATGGAATCTTTCACCATGTTCTTCACTGTAATCATCCATATTTTGTGGAAATCGGTCTAAATGCGAGTGTGGGATGTGGATTTTCATATTCAAGTAGCATCTTAGTTCTTTCAAGTTCGATAGTATGACCTCAACAAGCTCCACGTAGTCGCCAACTTGAAGCACGCGTTAACCTAGCAGACGACATCTTTTGACGGCAATAGAGAAGAGAATATAGACAAGTATGTTTGTGTTTGTGCGCAATAAACTCAGAAACGGCTGAATCGTCTTGTTTTTTTTTTTCATGTAGTTGAGAAGGTTTCATGAAAATATTCACATTATTTGTATCCAGGATGAATCTATTTTGATGACACCATATATTTATTAGGCATCATATCGTCGGATAGGAGAAGTATCAATGTTTAAATTGTTAGCCTTAATATAGTTCTTGATATATTCCCGATCAGAGTCCGTTAATAATACCCAACTTTCTAATTCAACTAATATTTCCAAACTAATGCAACTTTCTATAATTCTTTGAACAGACATCATTGTTAAAAATTCTGATAACATAATGCGCAGTTCTTTCAAATAAATAAGTGGGTTTTTATCTAGAAGTTTGAAAATAAATTCATCTGTGAGTTGAAATGCCGTTCCTATATGAATAAATTCAGCGTTTATACAATTATTTAGGATGAAAAGTAATTGTTCATCGGTACATTTAGATACACAAGTTATCCTTTTTAAATTGCGAAAAGGAAGAATTTCTAAATTCTTTGTATACAATGACGTATGTTGTATCATTGAACAATTATAGAGCGTTAAACTTTCTAGAAGAGGACACATTTGACTTATATACATAAGCGCATTTAAATCTATTTGATCAACATGTTCTAAGTGTAAATTAATTATATTACAACCTTTAACTTGGAGGACTTGTTTTATCTGATCAGCATAGAAATCACACGATAGCAATTTTAATTCGGTCAAATCTTTAAAACCAATAAGAACCATTAAATCGCTTTGAAGAGTATTATGAAATAAGGTCATATTACGAACGTTTGGACACATTTGAACAGCTAAATGCAAGTGATCAGAAGTAGCATACCTGCTCACATATGTCGTTAAGTTGAATGGAGCTGATTCAGGATAATAAAGGTTAATAATTTCCAACACCCTACCAATTTCATCACATCTACCAATATCTTGAATATTTTTGCATTTTAATAATAAATTAACAAATCCATCTACAGTTACAAACGTACGATACAACTGTATGCTTAATAAATATTTCAATTCCGACAATATATCTATGCTATCATTGGTAATACTTTTGGAGCAAGATACATCCAGTTTAATGAGATTTTGACAATTTTCCACCATACATTTCAGTATATTATCTGTACAATCATAGTTTAAGACTAAATATTTCAGTTGCCGAAGATTTTTTAAAGCTTTTATAACTGCATGTTCCATGTCATTGGTTTTCCAACCTCCAGATAATGATCCTAAATTTAAGTAAACCAAACCATGCAGCTTATCTATATTCGAATAAAATACTGAGCGTAGCATCTTAGGAATATTGTCAATGGATAAAATTGTTAATTTTTTTGTGAATAACACTTCCGCCATTCGTGCTATGATATTGATTTGACTCACAAATTTTCCCATACAACCACGAAAACCAACGTTACTTTTTGTTTTCTCCAACAGACCAGACAACGCCCGTACAGTTTCACCAGCAAGTAAATCGTGCAGCATCCACGGTACATTGAATTCTAAATGGTTGCGTATACTATCAATCCTTTTAGAAAGATACATCTGTGCGGCATTTGTATCACGCAGAGACAGTTTCGTAAATGGTTGTAGGTTTTGCTGAGCTTGTTGTGCTATCCATTCCCCAAGACTGTTGAGTGCAAGTTTTTCCAGTTTCTGTGGTTGTTTATATCTGGACATCTTCAGTCTGAAATATTTAAGATTTCATACAGCAATTGCGAACTAAGATTGTACGTCCAGATGTGCGATCTACAGTTTTTCCCTTTAGAAAATATACAAATGTTTACAAGTTTCCAGCCTTCTATTATTTTTATTTTTTGAGAAATGTTTTATAGTCGTACGACGTGTAGTACGAACGGATATGGTGAAACTAAGTAGGTACATATAATATTTTGAACTATGGAAGCCTAAAAAACGTAAATAAAGAAGATTTCTATAAATACAAACATCTTCTGTAATCAATTTAAAAGCAGTAAAGTGCTGACCAAGACATTTATAACGGATCCTTATCTTATTTAGTACAGGGGTTCCTTTTTCTGACTTCATCGTCATCTTAGCTCCATGGCTTAAAATAATAATACTCTAGAATAATAGTAGGTACTAATAGAGCATTATTATTCTAAGCTCGATGGTATCATATTATTATTACATTGTCACGCAGTATACAGAATAATACAGATTATGTGAGAAAAAATTCAGCTCAGTCAGGAAGTTGGTCAAATTCAACTTAAAAGATTCCACCCAAACTTACATAGTTTCATCCAGAATAAGTTAATTAAAAGCTTTTAATAATTGGACTAATCACAACTTACTTTTGCTATTTGGGTTCAACGTTATGATTAAGTAGTCAACTGACTAATTATTACAATTATTATTCGTATTATACGCACATTTACAGTATATCTTATTACCTAACACGACTCTTTAGTAAATATTTTCTTCCAGTACAAACAGCGCGGTGTGCTCAATGCGCCTGCGCCGCGGTGATCGTCAGAGCTACATTATATTTATTTTTAGACCTATTCAAAAATATTTGGAACGCTGTTTTAAATTTTAACTCGAGAATTAATGGTGTTTTCCCATTACACATCCAACATACCAACATCCGCTTTCGCGAATATTCGTATGTTTTTGAATATTCGCGAATTTTGTGTATGAATATTGTGAATATTCACTGTTCAAAAATCGACATTCGCAACATTCCTATTTCGGGTGTCGTATAGTTCATCGAAACTCATTTCATCGAAGTACGTTTCATCGAAAACTCATTTGCTCGAACGGTCGATTCCGCGAAAAGAGGTTGTACATTATATTTATAATTTAAGCTAAGTACACATGTCGTCTGTAACACCAAAACGCTTTCCTGAATCGTTAGCAGTTTCGAATGCAACAATGAGTCGATGTTAATCGCAACTTCGAAAAAGTAATAACTCAAAAAAACTAACGACCTGAAAATTCAGGAGATTGATTGAGGTGCATAACACTCAATTGGTTTTGTTTACTTTTGGCAAGACCGTGGCAGGAGGCAAAATTAGCATGACGTCACGTCATGTTCAAGACAAGTTCAGAAACATGTTTGCATTTTTTAATCGTCTCATTTTTACGGATATAAGATATTGTTGCTGAAAATGCCATACAGCGTAGTTTAATAATAACAATTTTTTTTTTTTACAAATGTTTTTAAAAATATAATGTAACAAATAAGTAAATACATTAATATAAATAGCACTAGAATTTCAAAAATATTAGATTTAATTAAAATCGAAATTAATTTTATTGGAAACCAAATTATCTAAAAAGACACGGTAATGATTGTGGTAATGATTTCGAATGAACCCAGTTTCGTTATCCTATGAAACTTGTTAAGTTCCGTAAAAACTTAACGGAACTTAAGACGTGACATTTCGTCGTATTTTCCGGTGATATATACATAATATTATTCTAGGTGTACGGGCACGGATTGGTTCGAAAAAATAATGAAATTAAACAAAAAAAAATCGAAATCGAAATAAGCATTTCAAAATCGATATAGGGTGGCCGACCCATTTAAGAGCAAGGTCCAATTATTGGCAACTTTGTAGAAAGTTGTAAAATATGAATCTTATCTTATCTTTAAATTATTATTAATACTCTAAGCAAGATGATAAAAAAATGATTTCAAAAAGTCATGCAACGGTTACCTGAAAATTACATCAAATTTTATGGGAATCGTTAGAATGATACTGATCATAAGTAACTAATTTTCAATTATTTCTTATTAGTTAAAATTATATGAAGGTTTCTGTAGTGTCTTCGAAATCTGAAGTAATTTATCTGTTATTATTGAAAAAACTAGATAGATTTTTAGTTTTATCGGTGAATTAAGGGTACCAACATCTGGACCAGTTTTTTCTCCAAATCCAGTTATGAGCAACTTTTTCATTGTATGAAATATTCATAGAAATTAATTTGTTGATAATTTAACTGTCTGAAAATGTAAATTAATTTAAAGAAAATACTACGCAAGAATGATGAAATCGTTATAAAAATGCCAAATACTACATTATAATAAAAAAAAAAAATTTTGAATTTGGAATTAAGTTGAAATTGAAAATCGCACTATAAGACGAGCATCTAGGTCGGCCACCCTACCTTTCGTCTAATGTATCGTTCAAAAATCGATATTAAAAACTGTGAAATGACACTAATGACAGCTGTCATGAAAGTAACGTGATTTGGTCAAAACAACCTAGCTTTTTTCTTTTCAAGTTTGGATTGGAGACATTCAGGCTACCAAAATGGTTTGTATATTAATCAATGTTGAATCTAAAATTATTGTTGTAATCTCCCATTTTCGAAATGAAATATACAATGGGACTTTTTAAGAAAGCCATTATTTCTTATCCCATATATGAATTTTTCATCTTTTAAAAACAACACAAGGAATAATTCGTATACAAATTAATAACTACAGCATTATTTTTACATAAGTAAATGGAAATATCTAAAATTTCTAAATGCACAACTTAACTTAATATTTATATGATGGTTTCTGTAATTCTTATCGATACGATGAAGTTAAAATACAAAAATACAACCTCTAAAACATAATTTCAGGGTAAAGTGAAGTGTTCAGAATTAAGGACGAAAGATAAGAAGGAGCTTTTCAAACAGCTCGAAGAATTAAAAACAGAATTAACTAATCTTCGAGTAGCAAAAGTTACCGGTGGTGTTGCTTCCAAACTGTCAAAGATGTAAGTTAATAAAGATTATTACGATATTAGAGATATATATGGAGGAAATTTTATCAACGATATCACTATTTTAAAGCAGTAGAGAATACCCCTATACTGCTTACCGAAGATATTTTAAATTGATTTTAAAATATTAAGTAAAAAAACAAAGTGCATTGCATATCATATTTTATGTGTAAATTATTATGCCCTCTATAAAGAGTTGTTAGATGTGTGTTTTGTAACAACTGGTGCATTTAATTTCTATAAAATGTTTAATATTATATAAATTATCTAGTTGCCAAATTGCATTGTTACCCCAAATCATCCATCAATGAATAGGTTGAGTTATTAAAATAATTTTGTTAGTTTATTTTAAGCTGCAATGCAACAACATTATTAAAAAATAATGTACATGGTTTATGTTTATAATAAAATTGTTAAATCTGAAAGTTATATTATAAAATCCTAACTCTAACTTACCAGAACTTTACAGGGTTGTAAATCCATTGTATAATTTAACTTGAAAAGCCCGATAGTAGACACCTTTATTTTGGCACTGTCAGATCCAATACCTAATCCCTCTACAATTTATATACTGACTTGTTTATTATTCTGAACTCTTGTACAGCACCGTGGAGGCAGCTTTGTAAAACACACAGTAAGATAGATAGCATCAGTTGTTACATACTTAATCCATTAAACTCATCATTTTGATAACTTTAGTAATGATTGGTATTAAAGTTATATTATATCTTTTCAGCCGTGTTGTAAGAAAAGCTATTGCCCGTGTCTACATTGTTTATCATCAGAAGATGAAGGTTAATCTTCGAAACCACTACAAAAACAAGAAATACAAGCCCCTAGACTTGAGAGTCAAGAAGACCCGGGCTATGCGAAAGGCTCTTACGAAACATGAAGCTAAGATCAAGACCAGGAAAGAGATAAGAAAGAAGTCTCTATTTCCGCCTAGAGTTTATGCTGTTAAAGCTTAAATAAATAAGTAAAACAAAAATAGGCATATTATTTACGTTTTAACCAGTGCAATGTCACTAAGACATTATAATTATTACCTAGATGCTTGACCTATAGTGTTTCTATAATATAAATTACTGGCTGAACCACACAATTTTGCCTGTGTCACAAATGGATTCAGGCGGCATTTGAAATCTGCCTTGAATGCTGTTATCTGGTGTGCGTCAACTTAGTAAGCACACAATGGAATTTAATGTTTTTGAAAATTATGTTGAAAAATTGTGACTAAATAATGGTGTGAGTCAAGTTGGCAGGCACACAATGTAACTGGGATTGGCATCAAAATTGATTTGTTTTCTTTTTACAAGTCTGGCAGGAGCCAAAATTAAGCATAGTCTCATATTTTACGGAGACAATACATTTTGTTGAAAATGCAATACAGCAGTATAATAAAGATTTACACGTAGGTATTGTGAGAAAGTTCCTCTCTATTGAGCCCGGACCACTGGTTGCTTGGGTCGTAGACTCAGTCTTCAGAGGCCCTCTGTTTTTTGTATTGTATTTAAAACTATCTTTTCAGGTAAATTATTTTTTGAATAATTCTATGAAAAATATAATGTAAAAAATAAGTGAAAAACTATACTAATAAAGCTAAAGATTTTGTGTGTTTGATTAAACGCGCCTTATCTCTTTGGAACACGCTAATCTCGAGAACTACTGGTACCATTTCAAAAAATCTTAATTGTTGAAAAGGCCTTTTGCCTAGGAAGGTCATAAAGGTACGACAAGATTGCGACTACTGTTTGAACTCCTTTGTGACTTCGTCTGCGTCATCTAACAAATGATTATAAAAATTTACACAAAATTTAGGTTTAATTTAAAATCGAAATTAATATTTATTGAATAAAAGGTTTTTCAAAAGATATTCAAACACGGTAGTGGTGTGTTTGTGGGATAGGAGGAATCGCTGTTGGCCCTCAGGCCTTTACAGCTTCGCCAGGATGGAGGTGCGAGCTCAGAAGGGGCTCAGCTGAGAAAGGGTAGGAAAGGACTGCTAAAAGTCGCCGCAAGGCAACTTGTTAGCACATAGTGATTCTACTACTGGATTCGGAACGCGACCCAACTGAGAAGAACCAGCAAGAAACTCAGCGGGCGTGCAAATAATGAAAAGCAGTACACCAGAAAATAATTTATTAAATAACAAACTAAAACGAACTTGCAGGAAACGAGTGATGATGATGACGCTTCAAGGGGCACGTCGAACTCTGCGTCGAGCTCGACGACGACGAGCGAGGAATCCGGGACGCCGTCTCGGGCCTCGGCCTGTCAGCGCGTCGGGTGGGACACGGTAGTGATTCCGAACGAACTCGAACTCCCCTGTTTCGTCATGGAGCGAAAATTACGTTCCCAGACGAGTGGATATTTTACCGAGATAATATATTTTTGGCCAAAATGTTATACAGCGTTGAGCGTACTATACTGTAGCAACCCATTACTGCCCACTGTTGGGCTCATCCTCAGAAGAGGGATTAGGCATAGTCCACCAGGCTTGCCCAGTGTGGATTGGGGACTTCAAATATCTGGATTTTTTTTAGAACCCTTTTCCGATATGCGGGTTTCTACACGTTATTTTCCTTTACCGTTTATAGCCAGTGGTGTTGTCAAAGTTTTTTTTTTTTTTTTTTGGGATAGGAGGAATCGCTGTTGGCCCTCAGGCCTTTACAGCTTCGCCAGGATGGAGGTGCGAGCTCAGAAGGGGCTCAGCTGAGAAAAGGTAGGAAAGGACTGCTAAAAGTCGCCGCAAGGCAACTTGTTAGCACAAAATGATTCTACCACTGGATTCGGAACGCGACCCAACTGAGAAGAACCAGCAAGAAACTCAGTGGGTGTGCAAATAATGAAAAGCAGTACACCAGAAAATAATTTATTAAATAACAAACTAAAACGAACTTGCAGGAAACGGGTGATGATGATGACGCTTCATGGGGCACGTTGAACTCTGCGTCGAGCTCGACGATGACGAGTGAGGAATCCGGGGCGCCGTCTCGGTCTGTCAGCATTAGGGCTGTCAGCGAGCAGCGTCGTCAGCGCGTCGGGAGGGTCCGTGAGAACGTGTCGCGGGCGTCGGCGTTTCGCGATACGGGCGTGGGCGGGGTCGGGCGCGTAGTTCGCGGCGGCTACGATGAGAGGATTACTATGATCCTCCGCGGTCTTGAAGTATCGCTCGGAAGCTTGCTTCAAGAACTTAGAGACGGGGACGAGGTCGAAATCGTCATGAAGGTCGACGTTCCGCATATACCACGGAGCACCGACGGCCTTTCGCAGAAACCGATTCTGCAGAACCTGGAAGGAGTTTAGGTGGGAACGCGCCGCATGAGCGAACGCTGGACTTGCATAAGTCATGATGGGTCTGACGCAAGTTTTGTAAAGAGTCAACTTATTACGAAGTGACAATTTACTACGCTTGCAGATCATGGGGTTGAGTCTACCGAGGATGAACGCGGCGCGATCGCGCACGGCTTTGATGTGCTGACGGAAGGTCAAGGCACGATCGAAGATGACACCTAAGTATTTAACCTGACGGGCCCAGGGAATGGGGCGACCGTAGAGAGTGACTGGGGGAGTTTCATTCCTCCGGAGAGTGCGACTGCGGGACTCCGCAGTCGGGAGACGCCTCGAGGATCTTTCGAAGAGCACAGCTGTAGTCTTCGCAGGGTTCACTTCGATGCGCCACTTCCGAAACCAATGACCTAATGCTGTGGCGGCTGCCTGAAGTTGTTTGACGATGACTCGTAAACAAACTGAAGAGTAGGGGGGCTAGGACGGAGCCCTGAGGGACTCCGGCGTTAATGGGACGAGAGGAAGAGCGGACGCCCTCCAGTCGATACCGAAACGAGCGATTCGACAGGTAGTCTCGAATGATGAGCACGAGACGATCTGGCAAACCCAGTTCGTACAGCTTGTACAACAAGCCGTTGTGCCAGACTCTGTCGAACGCCTTCGCGATATCGAGGAAGAGAGCGCCCGTGTAGACGGGCCTAACGGGACTGTTCAGACCGGAGAGGATGTGCTCCGTGAGGCGGTGCACTTGTTGGGTACACGAATGTCTGGCGCGGAATCCAAACTGTTCGTCGGGGAGGAGGTTGTTGGAAGACACAAAGTCCCAAAGGCGTCTGTAGAGCACCCGCTCATACAGTTTGCCTAGGGACTGAAGGAGGCTAATGGGACGGTAACTACTCGGGTCGTTACGGGGTTTACCGATTTTAGGAATGCCGATAACTTCTGCTTCTTTCCAGGTATCCGGAAAGGCGCAGTGTGTCATAGCGGCATTGAAAATGGTGACGAGGAAGCAAATAAGTTGCCCGGGAAAGAGTTTGAGAACTCTGTTGGAGATGCCGTCGGAGCCGGGCGCCTTGCGAGACTTCGAGTACTTAATGAGATCTTTCACCTCGTCGGTGGTGACGGGGGGTAAAGAGACCGTGGGCGGAAGGGAAGATCTGCGCGCGACTTCCCTGTCCACCATTTCGACGTGCGCGGGGTCCGCGGTGGCATCGCTGAGCGTACACTGGGCTTCCAGTGAATCCGCCAACAGCTCCGCCTTCTCATCGTCATCGAACGCTACGCGACCACCAGCGGGGTGGTTGAGAGGCGGCAACGTCATAGTCGAGTCGTTCCTTAGAGTCCGAGCTAACTGCCAGTACGCTAAGTGGGAGGGTTTGATTCTTTCAAGAAAGGAACCCCATCTGGAGTTCCGATGCTCTGCAATGCGACGCCTCACATCACGCTGCAAGGCGCGCATGCGAACCCGGTTCTCCACGGTGGGGTAGGAGTCGAAGGCTCGGATCGAAGCGTTTTTAGCTCGGATGAGCTCCCTAATTTCATCGGGCAGTTTGAAGCGGAGAAAAGCATCCGCCTCGACCTGCCTCGATGCCCTATCTATGTGAGACTTAATGTCTGAAGTGAATGCGTGAAGCACTAATCAGTCAATCTAATTCAGAATGCACCTCGATAGAATGCAAGCGCAATGTCACATTCTTGAGAAGGGCCATGTCCAGGATATCCTGCCGATGCTGGATATTGTACGGATAATGAGTCGGTTCGAGAGGGGCTACGATATCGAACTCCAGGACGTCAATCAGACTATCGAGACGTCTGCCGTTCGGGGTTGTGGCGATGCAACCCCACCTAGCATGCTTGCAGTTGAAGTCCCCCGCCAGAATGACGGAGTTCCCCATACCGAGAAGCGCCTCGAGGTCGCTTTGCAAGACTGGTTTGTCGGGAGGGAGGGTGTTGTCAAAGACATTCAACACCATGTATATATACTCTTAAGAGTGTCAAGCGAAAAGATTCAGTAACCCGGAGCCGACCCATATATTGTCTATGGAACTGATAGACTGCGCAGCGTATCTATGGGCTCTGGGATTGTGCTGGGATTGGCGCCAATTTGGAGAGGTCGCGGAAGATACGTTGGATTTGCTTTGGATTCAGATTCGTATAATTTTTATTTTTAATTATCAAGTCCTTGCATACCATTAATGAATTCTTTTTAAAAAAGTAAAACCACTTCTGGTTCATAAAAATACTTTAATCTCTTTGGGTGTTGTAAAAAAATGGCACATAAATCATTTTCAGATTTAGAGGTACATGATGAAAGAAATTTGAATTAATTAATTGCATATATTAAAAATTATAAGACCACCTGAATAGTAGATTTACGATGTAAAAATTAATATTTTTAACATTATACGATTTTGGAACTCAATTCTAAAATATAATTAAGTTTTTCAAGTATTACTTATCCTAAAACATGGAAATGCTATTTTTGAAAATGGGTTTTTAATAAACACTTTCTTTAACATGCTATTTTTTTTGTATCTTTTCCCATCCCTCGATCGAAAGTATTGTCAATACTTTTTTAGGTGTGCGGGAACGCTTAAATCGCACTCCACACTAGGGATGTTCCAATACCACCAAAGTATCGATATCTACTCATTTCGATAGTACTCAAATACTCTCAAAGTATCGATATCAGTAATATCGATACTTTTAACACTTTTTTAATTATTATTTTTATTTTAAAAAAAACTAACGTAAAAACAAGGAACATTGAAGAACCTACTATAACTAAAAATTCTTTAACATCAAAATTGCCCAAAAACAGAAACTGTTTGAGGAATTTTGTAGATAATCTGTTCCTTGTTTGAAACATTGTTGCAACAACAATTAAAATTAAATATTGCTGTAAATACTTGTATAGACAAGGAAATACAAACTTTATGTCATCCCATTCTGCAAACGGCTTACTTTAAAGATAAACTACTGGATTTGATAAATAAAGAATCTCCATTATGAGATTTCTTTTTCTTCCACGTGATGAGCAAGAGGTCTTTTGCTCTCTCATTCTCTTTTGCTGATTCGATTCGTTAGCAACTACTTTTGTTTCGATACCGAGTGTGTATCGCAAGACTGATTCGATAATAAAATTACTGGGTATCGAATCAAAAGTATCGACTATCGAGTACCTACTCGTATTTACTATTTACTAGGATCGGAATATCAGCGGAAGCATTGGAAATTATTTACTGTATACATTTGATTCATAACATTTTAGAACTTCAATAATGATTACGATATTAATAACGCTACTAATATTATGTATGTCTAAAGCGAGCTGTACGGATCATGAAATAAACGGATATATTACCTACTGTCCATGCATGGGTATGTTAATGCTATTACATTTTGTCACGATGAGGACTATGCCGGTGAAGACAGTACTTTAAATGTGCTTACGACTTAGTTATGTGGACTATACCTCTAGGTTAACAAGTGTTAGCCTATTACAGTCAAATAATGTATTTTTCTATAATAGTTATACAATCTATGTAGTATACAATAGAGTATTAAATAAAAAAAACAAAATTTGTGACCTTTGCTAAGTGCATAATCAGAATAATTAATGGAGTTAAATGAATCATTTAATTTTCAATAACATGAACACACTTCAAAAAGTACACTTAAAGTATGAAATCATTATTAATAAATTCCATATAAATTTACTCTTTTTGTGACCCCAAATGTCAATATTTTATAAACAGTTTTAATTTAAACAATACAAATCACTCAAAGAACATAATTGTGATCAGAACGTTAACTAATTTTTAGGCCAGACAAACATAGTACAAACACTTGGAAGGAAAATAATTTAGACACAATTAGATAAGTGTTTATGCGAAATGTAAATAGTTTTAAATTTAGATTATTATTATACAACATTCCCATGGTATGAAACAAACATATTATTATTATAGAGAAACACTCATTTTAGAAAATTTTGATGTAATGTCGCAAGTAAGCAAAGTTTTCTCTTCTTACATTGCAAATGCTGATGGACCCCCTTTCGTGACACATACATAATTGCATGAGTCAGCCAGTAACTAATTTTTAAAATCCTCTTTCTCAGATAATCAAATTCTTTTGAGCAAAACAGCAACACTTACCGTAACCCTAGTTCTGGGTGCACTGCCATTTGCAATGAGTGGAAACTTAAAAGAAAGTATTATTTAATTTATATAGTTTCTATTAAATTCTGAAATAAAGACTGTGTTCCCTGTGGGACGCTATTTAAAAAGGATTTCTATATTTCAGGTAGGTTTGGAAACCAAGCTGATCACTTTCTAGGTGCATTAGCTTTTAGTAAAGCAATAAATAGATCTTTAATTCTGCCTCCTTGGATTGAATACAGGTATGGTGAGATTAGATCCATACAAATACCATTTGATACATATTTTGATGTAGACCAATTATTAGAGTATCATAATGTAATAACCATGGAACATTTCATGAAAGAAATTGCACCAAAAGTATGGCCAGAACATAAAAGAGTTTCCTTTTGTTATACTCAAAGAACTGGTGAAGAACCACTGAGTTGCAATGCTAAATCTGGTAATCCATTTGGACCATTTTGGGATACTTATAATATCAACTTCGTAAGATCAGAATTTTATGGGCCTCTAAATTATGATGCTCAAAATGAACAAACAATAGAACAGTGGAAGGTGAAGTATCCTGCTGACAAATGGCCCGTCCTTGCCTTTACAGGTAAGTAGACCATATAGCAATTTAGCATGAAGTAAGATACTATTTATATTTTTGATCACCTTCCAAAATGAAGGAGGTACCTACTCAATTATCAATGCTTTTTTTACGTTTGGTCCCTAACTAGGTACCTGTCATAACTTTTGAAAAGTGATGAAAAAAAATGGGATGACTGATCATGACCAGTCATTCCATTTTTTTTTAAAGATCAAACAAGTACCTTAGGTTTTTTTGTTTTAAATTGTTTTTTTTTTAAGATCGCGATTTCCTGTGCATTCTTGCGTGTATTTCTTTTCTAGATGAACCAATTTCAATGATTCTTGTTTTGTTAGAAAGCTGAAACTTTGGAAATAATAAAGATGTGACTAGTAGTATTTGTGCTATTCTTGAAAAAAATAAGGCTGTCGTTTTCATTTTTGTATGTAAAAAATCTTTGAAAACAACAGTCTAATAAACATTGAACAAGATTCATAAGTTTAATCAGTCGAAAATTGATATTCAAGGTGCTCCAGCCAGTTTCCCTGTACAAAAAGAAAATGTACTTTTACACAAATATTTAAAATGGAGCCGTGAAATTGTAAATAAATCAACCACGTTTATAAGAGAAAAATTGAGGGGCGGGAGTTTCCTTGGAATTCATCTCAGGAATGGTCAAGACTGGGTGAAAGCTTGTCAACATGTAAAAGAGAGCACTATGTTGTTTGCAGCCCCACAGTGTGTTGGTTATAGGAATGAAAGAGGTCCTTTAACAATGTCCATGTGCTTTCCAAAGTCTTCTGAAATTGTCAAGTAAGTTTTAATAAATAAAATGTAAATGGTCAGATCATTCACCCCACGTCAAATGGACAAAGTTACAGGTCCACCCTGTATGTAATATCACTACTTTATAGTATAAAACAAAGTCGCTCTCCGCCGTCTGTCTGTCCCAAGTATGCTTAGATCTTTAAAACTACAACGGATTTTGATGCGGTCTTTTTAAATAGCTAGATTCTTGAGGAAGGTTTATTTATATTTTACTAGCTGCCCCGCGGAACTTCGTCTGCGCCAATCTCAATTAAATGTCAACGATTCGATTTTTTCTCGCTGTAAATACCATCCTTGAACTTCATCGAGAATTAAAAAAACAACAATTTCTAAAAGCTCCATCATCAGACCTTGACATTCATACTATGTCATGACATACCTATACGCAAAGAACTCATCAAGAGGCTTTATTAGAGCCTAAACACGATGAGGTTATCTTGCTTATTGACAGAGTTCCCATAGCCACCTTCTAGCTCCATCATCAGACCTTGACATTCAGCCTCTACGCAAAGAACTCATCAGTCAGGTAAAACTAGATCAAGACAAAAAATACCCCACCTTGGAATTAAACCTGCCAGTTTACTACAGTTTACAATACCTGGAGAGGGCATTTTAAAATTCCACTCTGTAAATTGTAAGTATGCGGAATCAATTACTTTGTTTAAACTGTTGTTTTTCTTTGCAGACAATTAAAGCGGGTGTTAAAGAAATATAACATAAAACATATTTTTGTTGCATCAGACTCCAACCATATGATAGAAGAATTGAAAGTTGGATTGCAGCGTCCTGAAATAACAATTTTAAAGTTACAACCATCAAATCCCCATTTGGATTTAGCCATTCTTGGTCAAGCTAACTACTTCATAGGGAATTGCGTATCATCATATTCAGCATTTGTAAAGAGAGAGCGTGATACAAGAGGTCTACCTTCCGAGTTCTGGTCCTTTCCACAGCGAAGGAAAAATAAACATGAAGAACTTTAACAAATCTATAATTTCCGTTTTATTTATTTCTTATTTCTCTTAATTTTCTCAGACCTAAAAGGGTTGTAACGAGTTGTACGGGGGATTAGAGAATGTGTGAAGATTTTTTTTTTATTACAGGATAGATAAATGTGCTTACGGTCCACCTGGATGGTAAGAGGTTACCGTCATAACTCATCTCGTCATCGATCATGAACCTCAGGGGCCGTTATTTATCACCTAGGTACTTATATACAGGACGTTTATTGAACTTCATTTAAAGAGGGACATGACAAATATTAAACATTAAGCTAAACAAAACTCTTGATATGTAACTTTAATAGACGTATAAAAAAGTCTTTGATTTATTTATCTTTTGGAGTGTTCGTGTCGTTGGCTTACGTAAATAATATTTTTACTACGAAAGTGAAAACGACAAACTTCTATTTCAGGTATAATTATTTTCGCAACAATTTAGGTTAGGTTAGTATGCTGATAAACAATAAACAAGTCTGTTATCAAGTTAGAGGGGTTAAATAACAAAAATGATTGCCACTTGTTATCTTACGTAATATAAACAGGGTGGATCTGTAACTTTGGACAATCTGACGTGAGGTGAATGACCTGTCGAAATACAACTTAGCACCATTTTTATTTTTTGGATCGGTTAAACTTTCTTTTCTGACATTGTATGGAAAACGTACGACTATCTATCGTTGCGAACTTCCATACTATGATGAATATTTTTTTTTTATCCATTTCCTAAAATAAAAGTGGTTTTAAATTTTATTTCAACAGGTCATTCACCCCACGTTAGATTGTCCAAAGTTACAGATCCACCCTGTATAATATTCTACTATCTAAGCCCTATGTTTTGATACTGTACGGGTTGTGCTAAAAATATATATTTTATTTTAAAAATACAATTGAAGCCAAAAATGAAAAACAAATATCTGAAATTAATATATTATAATTAATATATTAATCTGGGACCAAACAAGACACAACAATCAACCTAACAAAAGGTTCGTATGAAATCTTTAACAAATACAAAATACTTAACTGACTGCGCGCGTCAAGTAGGGAATCCAATATCGGGGTAGGTACTTTTGCGATCCCGGGATTTGAAGATTGAGGAAGAGTGATCCCGGGATTGATAAATGTACATATTAAATTTGTAAAAAATGTAATAATCACCAATTTTGTACTAAGTATGTACCTAAATTGGTTTTAAAAAGTCGCTTAAAGATATTGCGCACTTGTTTGTAGAATAATTTTAAATTAATCAACTTTTCTATTTCACCAATCGTTTCATTAAAACCATTTCGGTGTACCTACATCATCTAGTGTTATGGTGTAAATTATACATACACTAGCAATGTGTGACTGCGAGCTCTTGAATATTGCAGCAAAGTTTCAAAGTGGTAACTATTTCTTATCACCATAGTAGAAAATTAATATTAAAATAAAGTTTGCATTCGGTAACGAGAAATCATGATATCAAGGGCTAAACATTAACGCTTTAGAAGGGTATGAAAATCTAAACATAATTCAAAGAAGCAATGTGCATTATATTAGTTGTTAATCAATAACTTATTATATCTACTGCTGGTAAGAACTGGATCGAAGTAGCTCAGCAAAGGGAGAACTGGAGGAGGCGAAATAAAAGGCTTTATATTATTATATTAATTAACTAAGCTTTATATTATTAAAACTTAAAGAGTTATAGCAACAAAGAGAATAGCGAGACTCTAATGACAACTTAACAGCTTAATTATTTATTTATGCTTATTCTTTCGTGAGAAGTATGATGACCCGCGAGCAGATATCGAACAAACAATAATTTCATCAGTAAAATAATAAAAACTAATCTATTGGGTTACATATAATGAAAAAGCAAACTTATTCATCAAACTTGCTACTTTAATTAATTTGGGTATTTTTCGTCACAAAAGTCGCGTTTTGATTAGTTTCTTTAAGTATTTTATCAATCCCGAAAATCCTGGGATGGCACAATTTAGATCCCGAAATTTTCGGGATTGAAAAGGTCCGGCATGCCGGGATTGGATTCCCTAACGTCAAGTTAGCAGGCACACAGTGGATTTAATGTTTTTAAATATGTCGAATAATTGTGACTAAATAGTGACCGATACCACATGAATAATGCTCCTGTACTTTAAAAGAATATATTCGATAGTTATTATGTGCCTGCCAACTTTACGTCAAAGTTAGCAGGCACATAAGATATACTAGACGGATCAATTTGATTTATGTATCGAAAAATTGTACTTAATTAGTGACTAATAGATACTAACTTTGAAAAGTAATGGTCCCCTACAGCGCGAATTATTTATTACACTTATTTTGTAAACTACGCAGTAACCTTGAGTTAGACATCAGACAATATTGAACTTTATCCCAATGTCTTAAGATTCAAAATCGTTAACTGTGAATCAGAGAAAGTGGGGTAACTTGGTAGGCACATAAAGACTATCGAATATCTTTTAAAGTACAGTAGCACTATTTATGTGGTATCGGTCACTATTTATCACTATTAAGTCACAATTTTTCGACATTCAAAAACATTAAGTTCCATTGTGTGCCTGTCAACTTGACGCACGCAACTGACTCTGTCCACGATCAGAACCAAGCTGCTGGTCCGCGAACAGTATTTTGGCAGCTTAATTAAGCAATACCGTGTACCGTGCTCCTTCTTTACTTGACACGGGCGAATCGTCAATGGACGGGAGCCATAAATAAAAGAAGAAGAATGGAAGTTCGTAGACCTATCGAGTTTGGGCTCATTTTAAAGGACAGGTGGAGGCATTTATCTTGGTTCTGTCAGATTCCCTCTATATTCATACAACGTCCTCTTAACTTTTGTTAAAACATTCGCACGATATTTTGCGAATATTCATAAACGAATACGAAACGAAACGATTCATGAATATAAACTATGATGCTAATCCTGAGAAGAAATCTGAAACATTTTTAACACTACTAGATGGTAAATTGTTAACCATGTCCCGTTTCTTGTTATGTTTTTGATGAACATCTATAATATTATCAATAGACTCAAAATAAGATATATTCCAAAACTTTACATCATTATCATGTGAACAGGACGCAATATAACGGCCATCATGGCTTATATCTAAATGTTCGACCGGTAAACGATGTTGACCTACAATACCCAGTTGTCTTTGTGGAAACATATGTGCTGCTCTTAGAACACCATCTTCTCCGGATGTTACAACTATGTTTTGTGTAACTGGTACCATGCAGCTGATTGCATGTTTTTGACCAAGATACTCGTCACTGTGTAGGCCAAACTCCTTCCAGTTAAATAAATAAAATTTCCCCATAGATGATCCAACCAACAATTTTGTCTCAGACCGGAACAGCCCCATGCATGTTAATTCACAATCATATTCTTCTGATTTTGTATAAATTTTGCTGCAACAAGAAATATAATGAATTTTCCAAACAACATTTTCATTTAAACATTGAAAGTGTAATTAAATTATGGAAACTAACCTTCCTTTTAGATCTAAAGATGTTAAGATACCATCTCCATCGCAACATACTAAATATTTTTGGGCATCATTTGTTATCATGTCGGAAACGTATTCATCACCAATTTTTATTGAAAATATTGGATCTGATTTTCTAATATCCCATAACTTTACAGTTCCGCAGTCATCTCCTGCAAATTTTAACCGTAGGATCACAAATCTATACTTTATAATATTATATATATATATATATATATATATATATATATATTGTGATTGGGAAAAGTTAAGAGAGAGTTATTTTCCACATTCACATAAAGGTTTAATATTTATTTTAAAAATAAACTGTGGAGAGCAGTAGTGCCCCCGTCTAAGACGAACAATTACACTAGTAGGAAGTTTCTTGATTTTTTTTAATGAATTACTGATTCGTTTAAAATCACAGGTGGCACTGTTTCAATTCCATAAAAATTAGAGTTTACGTAAACATAGCGGGCAGAGAAAAAAAACTCAGAATAGGCACACAGCTCTGATACATTCGAAGTTTGTGAGTGTGAGTCCTTCTGGAGTAAGAAATAAGTTAGAAATATAATATAATAGTTTTTTACCTGTAACAATTTTGTTTTGGTCTAAACACAAGAGACGATAAACTGGATCTTCATGTGCATTATCATAACATCTTTTTAATTTTCCAGTTTCAACATCTGTAGCCATTATTGACTTATCCTAAAATTGTAATAAAAATATAGTAAAGTCAATTTGTTACATTTATTATAAAATTGACAATGGAGTTGATCTTCTCACAAATTCTCTTTGTGTCATTTACAGGGTGATTCTTGAATAATGGTACACATTAGAGGATAATAACATTATTCTAATCTACTCAAACAATACATTTGGAATGTGAAGTAACAGTTAGAAATACCCTCATACCAGTCATACACAACTTACACAACACAAGCAACAAACAATGCAACACAGGGCACAAGTTACAAATACTTTACACACCATTTATTGACAATGGTGGTGGCTGTTTACGTCTTTCTTTGTGCATTTTCTAGGACATAGACAGAAACAGCTTTACCAATTTTGCCACTTAGTATATTTAGTTTTTATTTCATTCAGTTCAGAAATAAAAAAGTTGTATACAAAATAAGCTATATTACACTATTCAATCGTTTTTGGGGAGTTAAATAACAACTGACTGGTAAAAAACACTATGAATCAAATACTACTTTACATATTTCTAAAACTTTGACTTTTTACAATATGTCTGAAAAATTAGATGAGCACATTCTTTGGTGATCATTAGATGGCAAACTTCATTAAGGATCACCACCAAGATTGATTTATCTTTTTAAAATATTTTATTCTAAACCAATTTTTTTGTTTTTTTTTATTATTAAACCTAATAGTTTTGTTATTGTTCATTATTGAACTACAGTAGGACCCCGATTATCCGGATTCGCGATTATCCGGACTGCCAATCGCGACGAGTTTATTCTAACATTAACATGTCAAAACTTGCATAACGCCGCGCCACTCGTGCCGTGCCGTCCGCGCCCGTCGCACCAACCGCAGGGTGCGGGCGGCGGGACGGCTACGCCGCTACACGCGTTTCCTATTGTTTTAGTTAGATTAAACTAATTATTTTATTTCATGATTACCTAATGCAAATTACCAAATACATACATAATAATTGTAAGCAAATTATACGTACATTATGTACAATTTCTTAATAAACGTTGATTTTCGCTCATATGTATTTGTTGTTTTAAATAAACACTTAACATTACATATGTATGGTACAGACTCTACATATGTACATATGCAAAAAGCCCGTTTTTCTTCATATCTTGGATTATCCGGACTTTCAATTATCCGGATGCCTACTGACAACAATTAGTCCGGATAATCGAGGTCCTACTGTACGTTGTATTACATTATGGGCAAAAATATTTTATCTTCGTAGGATATGAAATGAAAATAAAATGTAAAAAATCAAGTTTTTGTACTCATATCACATCATATTCAACATTGGCTCCAGCCGCAGACTTGGTATAAGTAAACCAAATTCGACACCTTCCTAGTTGAGTGGATATGTGACACAGATAATGTAGTACTAGTTAGCTAGTATGTATGTATCAAACAAAATGTGTTTTCATTTCAAAAGAAGTTTTTGCAAACATACATTGGGTCTTCCGGTAAGTAATAAATAAACTTGTAATGGGAATGACCATATTAAGTGTATGTATTAAAATAAAAAAAAGTTAACTAACCTTGGCTGTAGAAAAAATTGTATTACCTTCATCATTGAATTCAATATCTCTACAGGCTTTTAAATGGACCTCTAATGTTCTAACCAATTTAGTCTCTGACGTAGTGAATTCATATAAATGAATGTCACCTACAATGTCTGCTACTGCAATAACATTATTACGAGGACTAAATGATATATCAACAACAAATTCTGTACAAGTAATCGAAGGCGGGTGGTCTCTCTCTCGTTTTTTTTCAGCTTTTATTGCCTTTACTACTTCATCTTCGTCATCTTCCTGTTCCGGTACATCATTATCAGCCGTGACTACTTCTTCATCGATGCTGTCGCTGTCACTGTCTTGTAAAAGCAAACAAATATTAATTCGATTAGATACCTTAGAATGAGTATTATTATTTTATAGAAGCCTATGACAATACAACAGGTAAGTTCCACGTTTATTAGATTAAATAGTTGACCCGCACAACTTCGTCTGCGTCACAGAGGGATATTATATAGCATAGATCCTTCTTCGATAAATGGACTACCGACACTGAAAGAGATTTTTAAATTAGACCAGTGGTTCCTGAGATTAGCGCGTTCAAACAAACTAACAAACTCTTTAGCTTTATATTAATAATAAATAATACATAAAACAACAATAATAAGTATAGATGGGTTAACATACCATCAGACATGTTCAATTCTTCCTCCGTGTTATCACTAGACATACTTTCATCATCAGAAGAATTCTTATCAAATTCTTTAAAATCTTTAGTCATTTTGAAAAAAGTCAATATGTATAATTAAATATTATTACACTAAGAAATTAATTTCTTCAAAAGCACAAGCATAACCTCATAACCAATATATAACCACCACTACACAATAACCACCTGTGATAACCACACTCTGCGCTCATAATCATAATAAAAACTTTTTTATTTATTTATTTACAACGGCATTGGATACAGACAAATGGTTCCTCTACATGATGGGCCAGCGCTTGTTCTTGCTGAATGGCCATGTGATGGTAGAAAAGGATCTACCTACACGATGGCAATGTTCAATTGTGATCTTAGTGCTTACAAAATGGACGTAGCAATTAGAGCAGCTAAATATTTATTTGGCATGTACAATCGTCCTTTTCATCGTCATTTTCTTAATGTGTACAAAAAAAAAGTTATTAAAAGTAAATGGCGTAGACGAAGATGATGAATGTTATTTATTCATCGGACCCACTACGATGGGCAATCATGTAGAGGGCCCATCACGCGTGAACATCACAAATGTGTGATAGCGCCTCTACACGCTGTTCCAGCGCTGGCCCAGCGTAACTTCGCCTGCGTTACAAAGGGGTTCAAACAGTACTCGCAATGCCGTCGCGTTATTATTTGCGCGGCCCGCTGTCCACCCACATATTTATTGCGTTTTATACTCGTGATAACTGCTAAACGAAAAGTCCGATAGGAATAAAACAAAAAGTAATGTACGGGCGCGGTCGTCGGCGGCCGTACAATGATATGTCGTCAGGGTCGTGATAAAGTAAAATAAAACAATTAATTAATCTATACTAATATTATAAAGCTGAAGAGTTTGTTTGTTTGTTTGTTTGAACGCGCTAATCTCAGGATCTACTGGTCCGATTTCAAAAATTCTTTCACTGTTGGAAAGTCCATTTATCGAGGAAGGTTATAGGCTATATTTTATTTTCAAAAAAATTAGGGATCCGCATGAAAATATCGAATATGTAACAAAAGGTGAAAAATCTAAAACCTATTTATGCGTACGCTGCAAAAACTATTGATAATATAACAAAATGATGTACTACGGGTTTTTAGGTCTTTTGAAGACAAACAAAAAAGTCCGCGACAGCATATATCTAACTATCATAGTTTAGTCACAATAACCGCTTTTATGTTTTTAAAATTTAATATTTCGTTCCGAGATTGAATTTAACGTTAAATGAGTATCGTTATATTAACCCTTATCCAAATTAAGTATTTTGTTATCAAGAGTATTAATGTAGAATTAAATTACTTTTTGTTTTATTCCAATCGGACTTTACGTTTAGAAGTTATTACGAGTATAAAACGTAATGAATATGTGTGGCACAGCGAGCCGCGAAAATAATAACTCGACGGCATTGCGAGTACTGTTTGAACCCCTTTATGACGCAGACGAAGTTGCGAGGGTCATCTAGTCTTATATATAAAAATGAATTGCGGGTCGTTAGTCTCGCTAAAATTCGAGAACGACAACCGATTTGGCTTATATTAATCTTGAAATATTCGTAGAAGTCTAGGGAAGGTTTAAACGGTGAGAAAATTTCCTTATGTGACGCAGACGAAGTTGTGTGGGCCAGCTAGTAAAAATATAAAATCAGAGAAAATTGTCGGCTTTCCTGCTTGTCGGTCGATGTCAAAGTCCCTGTCATGTCAAATCGTCATCTTCGTCTTGTCTTTGTCCCGTCAAAGAGGTTGGTCGCCCCAACATTCCCACCTCCAGTACCAGAAGGCTGATACTCAAGAGTAGGTGTGGGCGTCCAAGCTAGTCTCGTTCCTAGTCTCGTCACTGGTCTAGTAGACATGGGCTAGTCAAGTCAGTGTAGTCCATGTCTCCCCTGCCAGGGGTGTCGTAATCATGTCAAAACAGTTACTGGTTCCGGCGTAGTTGCATGTCAACAACTACGTCGTCAGTCGTCCCCAGTAGTCTGTATTGTCTTGAGTACCTGTTGTCCCATCATGTCAAAATGGCAGGTACTCTTGTCTTCAAGTCATGTCACGAGTACTCTCTTGGAACTCTGTCCTAGTCCGTTCGAGAGGTCGTGGTCTGTAAGTCAGTCAATGTCTTTAGTGTTTAAGTTATTGTCATAGTCAGAGTCACATAGCGGCACCCACCTCCAGTGGCAGGCATAGTTGTCGTCGATCAGTCCTCGGCATTCGACAGCGCAAGATTTGAGTCTGTCCCAGTCAAATCGAGAACAAATTAGCACAGGCCTACAATCAGACCAGTGAGTTAATTTTGTCCTCGATTCGAGTCCAAGTTTGCTGAAGCGCAACATACGCAGACAAAGCTTCTTCAACTTTGGAAATCTGTCTACTTGGCTTACAGTCCGCGGTAGACGGCGGCCTTCAAACTTCCGATGTTGGTTTTTCATCCTGCTATCTCGTCGTCTATCATCTAATGATCGTGTAGTGCCCGGGAGGCGTGAAGCGTCTACGCGTCGTCGTCGTAAAATGTACGCGGGTCGTGTCATGTCCGCGAGTCGTGTAAAGTCAGCAGGTCTTGTAATGTCGCTCAACGTCGGCTGATCCTCTCGAGAACGAGAAAACTCGACGGTCTGCGTCACGTCGTCATCGTCATCAACGTCGTCATTTCTATCGTCTGTCGTAACGTCTGTCTCAGAAACAATATTCTGTCCAGTCTTATCGTTCTGTGCAGTCTGTCTGTATATTATTGAGTCTGTATTGTTTTGTCCTATCAGCAGTTCCACTTTTTCATGTCGCGTGTCGCAGTCAGTCCTGTATTTACATTTATTTATACAATTTTTCTTAAAACTATTCACACTATCATTATTTACACTATTTACACTATGCACAAGTTTTTATAATGCTTCTTGTTTCGCTATCCTTTCTTCAATAATTTGCAACTTTAACTTAGTCTGTTGCTGGTGGGCTTCTAATTGCAACTGTAATTGACGTATTCGTTCAGATGCGGCGGATCGAACGGTCGATGTCCGATGGGCGGAGTGTCGGTTCTCGCCGGTCTGGTCCGCAGCAGTCGCTGTTACCTCGTTAGGCGTATCCATACCATACTGAGTCTTGGTATAACCATAGGTCGTCAAGTCACTTATCCGGCTCGAAGGACCACTTTGTACGGGCGCGGTCGTCGGCGGCCGTACAATGATATGTCGTCAGGGTCGTGATAAAGTAAAATAAAACAATTAATTAATAAAAATATAAAATCAGAGAAAATTGTCGGCTTTCCTGCTTGTCGGTCGATGTCAAAGTCCCTGTCATGTCAAATCGTCATCTTCGTCTTGTCTTTGTCCCGTCAAAGAGGTTGGTCGCCCCAACAAGTAATTTACTTCTACATTAATACTCTTGATAGCAAAATACTTAATTTGGATAAGGGTTAATATAACGATACTCATTTAACGTTAAATTCCATCTCGGGACGAAATATTATTTTCATAAGCATAAAAGCGGTTATTGTGACTAAACTGTGATAGTTAGATATATGCTGTCGCGGACTTTTTTGTCTGTCTTACTAAGACCTAAAAAGTTTTGAAATCGGACCAGTAGTTCCTGTGATTAGCGCGTTCAAACAAACAAACTCTTCAGCTTTATAATATTAGCATAGATATGAACCGATTTTGATGATTCTTTTTTGTTGGGAAGCAGATGTTTTGAGCATTGTCTTATAATTTTGATAAAGATGTGACTGGTAGTTTTTGTGCTATGCTTGAGAAATGGAAGTCGGTCGTTAAGAAAAAAATTATACGTGCTAAATAAATATATAGCTGCTGCGGATTCGACGTCCATTCTATTAAACGATAAGATCATAACTGAACATCGCCATTGATTCTTTTCAACCATCGCATGGCCATTGGACTGGACCAGCGCTGGTACATCGTGTAGAGGAGCAATAAAATTACATGATGAACGTATGTGTAGGATCGATGTTTAATTGACTATCTAACTGCAAAGGGTGGCCGACCCATTGAAGAGCGACGTTCAATTACAACTTTGCAGAAAAATGTAATATTTAATTTTGAAACAATCTGCAACGATTATCTTATATCTATCACCGGAAAATACGAAAATATGTCACTTGTTAAGTTCCTCGTACTTAACAAGTTTCGTAAGATAACTAGCGCTCAAAGAATTAGCTTACGTAAATAATATTTTTACTACAAAAATTAAAACAACAAACGTTTATTTAAGGAAAAAGTTAGTATCTTGATAAATAATGCACAAATCGAGCGAGCGAAGTGAGCGGGCCGCGGTAGCTAGTGGTGATGTACCCGATCCAAGTCGCTTTTAATAAGTGTACGCTTACCCACATTATCATTTGGTTAACAATAAAGAAGTCTGTTACCAAGTTAAAGGGGTTAAATAACACAAACTAACTGCCACTTGTTGTTACGTATTTTCCGGTGACATATACTCTCGTTGTTTTTTTTTTCAGATCTAAGACCTACTAACCCGTAGTACATCATTTTGTTCTATTTTCAATAGTTTTTGCAGCGTACGCATATTTTCGATTTTACACCTTGTGTTACAAATTCGATATTTTCATACGGATCCCAATTTTTTTTCAAAATAAAATATACATATAAAACTTCCATAAGATCACTCCATCTATAGAACAAAACCCAAATTTTAAATATCTAAGCATACATAGGGACAGACAGACGGCGGATGTGACTTTGTTTTATACTATGTAGTGATTTAACTCTTTTTTGACCAATTTCATAAAAAGAGGAAGTAATCAAGTTGACTGTGTCTCAAAAAGAATATAATATACTATTAAACTCAGAGATAGTAGAGCTTTTGAGGGCTCTAAACATTTTTAGACATAGACATTCTTTATTTGTGGCAAAAATGGTATAAAACAATAAAAAGAAATAAAACATCAAACAATAACATATTATCATATTTCTACCACAAACCAGCTAGCAGTTTTTTTTATTATAATAGCTCCAGTGGATTTAAATATTTAACTATTAAAGATAAATAATGTTTTTTTTTTCACTGTACACTTCCGTGTACTGCAACTGAAAATAAAATAACAGCTGAAATAATAAAGTATTAAATATAAAATAAATAAAAACTAAAATACGGAAATCACCTCTTGACAAAAAAAAACAGGGTTCCAAGAGTGAGTAAATAACTAATGTAATTAAAATCTGGTACATCATCATCAGCTCACACTTGTCTACTATAGGACATAGACCTGTCCCAAAACACACCACTGAGTCCGATCTGAAAAATACCTATTAATGATAACACTGGCAGTGACCTACCTTCTGGCCTTAGTTTGAAGAACCTCTTGAAAAACCAAAAATTAATTTATATGAGTGCATTTTAATGCTGTTCATTTAATCCAACAATGTGATATTGATGAAATTACAAGGAATAAATGAAAATAAGTTTTACTAATTGATTTTATTAAGATTTAAAAACCTATGTAATTACATTTAAAAAACAACATAATGTCCATGGGCGGGAATGTTTGCTTTCAAACAGCCGTATAATTGTAAAAAGTTGACAACTTTAAGGATTTTATAAATTTACTTACTCTCAATGATACCCAATTCTAAAATTTGCGTAACACAAATAATGACATTAATTGCTAAATCTTACCTACTTCAAAAAAATTTAATACAAAGTAACCTTTAACAAAAAGTTGCATTATAAGATTCTCAAGATGCTTTGGCTTCCTCTGCTAAATAAATTTCACATCACTACACATTCCAATCCATACACTTTATACATCTATATTTTTTTTGTGTGAGATAGAAATTACACTGTAAAATTTTAGGTCTTAAAACATAAAATCACATTGTAATTCAACATTTAAGTTTTAATGAGATTATAAATTTAAAGATAAAATTGCTTATCTTTACTTGCTTTGACAAATTTTTATAAAATTTATTGAATGTTTATGTATTTACTAATTTACTCTTACATTTATAAACTGTTCTTATTCATCCACACGTTATTATATTATTATTATCATATACCTACTTGAAAAGCTTGTCACCAATGTATTTAAAGAAAAAGTTTCACTTAAAAACAATAAGTAGGGATTTTATACTTCTTATGAACTTAGATTCCTAAAACATTTTTTGATATTAAGATAATTTTAACTTATTGATTAGGTACTTGGAGGAATTCTTTAAAGTATTAAGTCTAGCTTACAGTATTAATGAACTACACATCATCAATTGTTGGAAGCCAAAATGCCATATTAGTGCATGCTGATGCTAACATCATAAACTTGGGGTTGAACTGCACACATTGAATAGGAGCTGGATGATCACCATTTAATACACATACTTTATAACCAGTATCAGCATTCCAGACGTGTACTCGCCCATCTGTTGAACCACTAAAGATATACTGAGAATCAGGGCTAAAGGATGCTTCTATGGGTATACCTTTGTTGTTGAGGTGTCCAGTAAAGGTCTGAAGAGGAGTGCCATGATATGCATCCACTAAACGGATGATGGATCCATTTGTGCTAATTAACATTGTTTTGCCATCACGGGAAAATTTAAGACCTGTCCAGTCACATTCTTTTTCTTGATTTAATTTAAATGTCACAAATGGGCCTTTATCAAAGGATCTCAAATCATAAAGCTTTATGCTTTCAGAATTAACACCAGCTGCAAATATAAGACCTTCAGGATCATAAGCGGCAACAGGTCGTCCAGATAAATGCATTAATCCCTGGCAGTTGGGTGATCTAAGATCCCACAGTCTCAAGGTTTTATCTAATGATCCAGACAGGAATGTGTCTTCGACTGGAGACAAGCACAATGTCACAACTTTTTTAGTGTGGCCTGGAAAATATCTGATGTACTTATTGTCGTGAAGCGATAAATAACGGATGGTATCGTCTAATTTTGTAGAACTGTGTATTGCTGTGTTTTTAGCGTGTGTAAAATGTATCAAATCTACGCCGTATTTTTTGCTGTTAACAGTTATCATTTGTGTTCCTTTTTCACAATCATATATAACAATTTGATCATCTTCACTACATGAAATCAATGTCTCTCCATTCGGCGAAAAATCTATACTGTTGATTTTGTCTGTGTTCTCACGAAATACTTTGGCGACCTTGAAGCTTCGGACAACTTGGTCAACGAGTTTCATCATTTTTACGCTTAAAAGTAAAAACTAATCAAATTTATTTTTGTTTCTTACAATTACACACGAATATTAAATCTTATTATTGAAACAGTTTCAGACATATCAATCACATATAAATTGTTTTTTTTTTTTTTCAATTTGCCATTGGATACAAAACCTTAAGGCTACTGCCTAACTTAGTAAACAATGTAAACATATCAAGTGTTTGACACAGATAGCGTGCCCGCACACCTAAATCAGTATTGTCAATACTTGTGTCAGAAGCAGAGATGGGATTTAAAAGTCATAACAATTTAATTAGAATGTTAGAATAAATAGCAATAATAGCGTTTGAGTAGCATGCACTAAAAATCTTTTAGATATTGAAATTGTGTTATTTGTATACACAGACCATACATATATATATGATTTGTATATGCCTCCTGGTGCTTACGTCAAGTGAGTTTAGTTCCATGTATTGCACTAGAAGATATGGAAAAAAGTAATTTCAGGCAACGTCAAGCCTGTAAAAGTATGAAAGAAATTAGAATTACCTCATTGCCTAAATTATAAGACCACCTGAATAGTAGACTTACGATGTTAAAATTAATATTTTTAGCATTATACGATTTTGGAACTTGAACCTAAAATATAATTAAGTTTTTCAAGTATTATTTATCATAAAACATGCACGTGCTATTTTTGAAAATGTGTTTTTAATTAACACTTTCTTTAACATGCTATTTTTTTTGTATCTTTTCCCATCACTCGGTCGTAAGTATTGACAATACTATTGATAGGTGTGCGGGCACGCTTACTGTCGAAAAGTCTTGTCAATACTTGTGACACAAGTAATGACAATACTACATATTTTAGGTGCATGGTTACGCTTAAATACTATCCTACGTGTGTGGGCACGCATATTGGTGTAATATCAAAATCAGTTTTCTTCATAATCTGTGAGATCAGTGACTGTTTTTCTTTTCTAAGCTTAAGAACCTGTATCCAAAGCCGTAAATAAATTAAAAAAAAACTTTAATATCTTCACTCATCTTTCCTATCTGTCATTCTTCATAATCTGTGGCACATATCTGTTTTTATAATCCGTGTTTGTGGTGTCGTGGTGGTGATTGGTGGTATCTTGTGGTCTTCCTCCAGTCATCAATTGTGGTGGTTGTAAAAGTAGCGAGGAATTAATTAGTTAATTAGAACAGGTAATTATCCTAAAATATAATTGATCATAATAATATATATAGTCTATTTTAATTAGCGTTTTCTGAAAGTACTATGATAATTTTATTAATCTAATAAGTTTAATGAACTAATTATTTAAGAATACAGTAAGGTCTATTTTTAACTTTGCATCTTGAAGAAACTAAAAAAAATTGCAGAAACAAACTATTGATTAGTAGTTACTGAAGTTAGCTAACCCGTGCGACTATTCCCACGGACAAATGTAGCCTATTTTAATTCTTCATACTCCCTGCGCTCGGCCTGTGAAAATGTTAAAAAATAAACAAAAATTGTAAAAAATATTTGGTATATTTCCTGTGTAAACACTTAATTTTTTTTAAATTTTTGTTGCTTATTTTTCTAGTTAAATGTTAAACTTTGTTGCTTGCTGTAAAAATTTGTTGATGTTTGAAAAGCATCATGATAAGCAGAAAGATTGCCGAGGGCGTAACGCGTCGCGCCGTCCCTCATAACCCCATGCCTGGTTCTGGCCTCAGCTGGGGTTCGGACGCTGAGTTGGAGGTTGGAGGTTTTGGCGCGGTTCAACTCCCACATATTCGGTGATTTCCTCCAACTTAAAAAAAAGAACTTCTCTCTGTATTAAGGTTTTAATTTTGTAACACGTCAATCCATCTACTATACACTTCTTGGTTTTGGTCTTCTCCATAGAGACAGGAGGTTTACAACACCACACTATAATGTGTAAGGATGTAATATGATTTCTGCATTTACATAAGTTAAGCTGTTTTGTAAGGCAGGCTTATTTTACTACATTAAATTTTGGTATAGGTTGGCAATCCAACATGCAAACTCAAAAGACAAGCAGTCTATCTTGGCCACCATAACTTAAATCAAAGTTTTCATAACTAACTTTCTAATTACAGTCAGCATGTTGTCTAAGTTGATACCATTACAATTGGTTACTTCATTGGTGTGATTTTTGATGCAAATGAGACAATTTCTGATTCTATTTTACAGATTATACTCATGTTGCGAAGAATGAACATAATGGTAAGTTTATAAAAAATACTATACCAATTTATAACAAACCTTATAACAATGTATGTATAAGTAATTCTAAAATTTGATAATCATATGCTAAGATGCACTAGTAACGAAGATAATTTATTTCATACATTCATTAATTCCTGTGTATGTCAGTGTAGAATGACTGAAAACCAATATCATAAGTCGTAACTGTATTATATTTTCAGAGTGCATACAAAGGATATTTATTAGAACCTTATACTTGTATTCACCAAATAACAAGCAACTATGTATCTGCAAAATCTTCTGAAAATATTCAAAATTTACCTAGTCTTCCTGTTCCAAAACTAGAGACAACTTTAAATAAATATTTGAAAACAGTCAGACCTCACTTAAATGATCAAGAATATTCGGTTACTTCATCGCTCGTCAAGGAGTTCCTTTCAGAAGGAAGTACAGGAAAAAAATTGCAAGTATGTTATTTATCTCTATTCATAATTTAAATAAAGATGCACGCTACACAACATTGTGACCGAACCGTCAAAACGAAATACATTTTTATTTTGATGATTGCACACTGTACATATTTATATACATATTTACATTCATTTGTTTGCTTATTTTTTACATTATATTTAAAAAAAAACATTTACATAAAAAATTAAAAAATACAATATAAAAAACAGAGGGCCACTGGAGACGGGGTCTACGACCGAAGCCATCAGTGGTCAGGGCTCAAGAGAGAGGAACCTCCTCACAATACGTGCCGTGTCAAGAACGAACGCCTTCTGAATCAGGCCCTTTACCCAGCCGGGAAGCGAAGGCTTCTCTAGATGACGGTCGAAGCTTTTCGCTATTAGACCGTGCACAGATACAACGATTGGAAAAATGATGGTCGATTCAACACGCCACATGTCGGTCACCTCGTGGGCCAGGTCTAAATCAGCAGTTTTTCTTTTTCTGCCTTCACAAGGTTCTCGTCATGTGGAATGGTGACATCGATCAGCACCGCCCGATGTGCATCCCGATCTATTATCACTATGTCAGGCGTATTGGCAACAATAGTCCTGTCAGTGATAATTTATCTGTCCCAGTATAGCGTTACATGACCATAACCGGTTGAGGCCAATACTGGTAATAAAGTACAGCGGCTTCAACAAGGTCGTATTTCAGAGCAAGTTGTTGGTGAATAATCTTAGCTACCTGGTTATGCCTGTGCAAGTACTCGCCGTTAGCGCCAGCAATAATTAATTAATATAATTAATAAGCCAGCTCAACTTTGTTCAATTCTGGCAAATCTCAGTTTTCCTTCAGCAGTATGTTGAAGTCTGTTGCACATTAATTTATTTTATCTACCTGTATAGAGATCGCCTTTGTTAGTCTTTCACATGACCAGAGAATTGCAAACTTTTAGATGGAGAATAACATTTCATCAGCTATCAACGAGTATGATATTAGGTATCTACTACATTTGTTATCTGATCACAACATTGTCAAAAGTTCTGTACATTTATTTAAATTTTTTAGAATTTACTGGAAAAGAGAGCAGAAAGCCATTTGAACTGGCTTGAAGAATGGTGGTTAAACACTGCTTATTTAGAATATCGCGATCCAGTAGTTGTTTTTTCAAGCCCTGGTCTCGTGTTCCCTTTCCGACAGTTTAATTCGAGAAAAGAGCAACTAATGTATGCTGCTAAAACATTATTGGCAGCTATTGATTACAAAACTTTGATTGACAAGTAAGTGGTTTCAAAACTATTAGCAATAAAAAAAAATGTGTATAAGAATAAATTGTTACAATGTAATTACTAATTACTAGTAAAGCGGTAGAGTAAAACTCAAATACATACTTTTTTTTGTAGTGTAAAGTATACGCCATTAATAGCGATATTATTACCAAAAACTGGACCATTGCCTACACAAGCGAACAAACATACGCAAAATTTCATGCGAATGTTTTGACGTGTTGTGTTGTGTAGATGTAGAGGGAATCTAATGGAGCCAAAATAAAGACCCCTCTACTTGCTCTTTAAAATGAGCCCAAACTCGATGGGTCTACGACTCAAGTCCTTAAGATAATTTGCGGGGGGTCCTGATTCTCTCTCTCTTTCTAGTAGATATTCGTTACATCTCTATTAGATAATGCATTCACTCATAATAACTTTTTTCGAAGTCAGAAGAGTCAATAATTCTGCAGTACCGTTATTACCGTTTTTACATATTGAGTTTCAGATCCCTAAATAATGTTGTTATAAGTTTCTATTACCGATTCGACCAGATCATAATTTTATTATTATGTGTCAATTTAAAAATATTGACTCAAATAAGATGTAATACATGTAACTAACCTTTAAATAAACCAATTTAGAAAGGAATCTACCTAACTCGTTTGGCAACCATTACTTGGCCTTGATTTGATTCATTACTGTAAGACCAAAACATTTCATCTATACTTCTATACTAATATTATAAAGCTGAAGAGTTTGTTTGCTTCAATTTCGGGATCTACTGGTCCGATTTCAAAAATTATTTAATAGAAAATTCTTTCAGAAGGTTATAGGCTATATTTTATTTTCAATAAAATTAGGGATCCGTATGAAAACATGTATGTTTCTGAAAAATAATTTTTCGTCCCAAGTAGAATTTAACGTTAAATGAGTATCGTTATAATAACCCTTATCCAAATTAAGTATTATGTTATCAAGAGTATTAATGTAGAAGTGAATTTTTGTTTTATTCCAATCGGACTTTTCGTTTAGAAGTTATTACGAGTATAAAACGCAATGAATATGTGGGTACGCGAAAATAATAACTCGACGGCATTGCGAGTACTGTTTAAACCCCTTTGTAACGCAGACGAAGTTGCGCGGTTGAAGATTAAGATATTTCGTGGAGATACTAGTAACTGAACACTAGTTTAATCAAGACATTATTTTTAATTTAAGAAGGTAAGATGTACAAAAGAACTTGTTTTCAGTAACAAAATTCCTGTGGAAATGATGGGAAAGAGTCCTCTAGATATGAATCAATATAAGAAAATTTTTGGAACTTGCCGAATACCGTGGGAAAAACGCGACAAACTATCATATAATAACGACAAGCATGTAACTGTTATCCATAATAATCATGTGAGTTGACATACACTTGCCATTATTTAAAAACCTGTTAGCAGTTTTGATTTCAATCGTGAACAAATATAAAATTAATTAATAAGTTTTTATTAGTTAGTAAAAGAAAGTTGTATCTTTAGATATTTCATCTTGATTTATGGGGCGAAGATGATGTGTTATTAAGTGAAGATCAAATAGTTCAAAGCTTAGAAAAGGTAATGGAACTGTCATCTACACCAACGGCAGATTGTATCGGTGTACTCACATCTGACAACAGAGACACGTGGGCGAAAGCGTACCAACTACTAATAAAAGGTACTTATATAAAATCATTTCATTAAAGTTAAACATAATATCAGGAAATTAATATGAAATAAATACTTCATATTAATTCTTCATTGAGGTATAAACCTATCTATTTGTATATGTCACCGGAAAATACGAAGAAATGTCACTTGTTAAGTTCCGTTAAGTTTCTACGGAACTTAACAAGTTTCATACTATAGCAAGTGGCAGTTAATTTGTGTTATTTAACCCCTTTAACTTGATAACGGACTTGTTTATTGTTTACCAAATAATAAAGTGGATAAGCGAACACTTATTAAAAGCGGCATCTGGCACATCGCTGGCCGCTGCTGCTGCCCGCTCGCTTCGTTCGCTCGGCTCGTGCATTGTTTATCAGCACACTAACCTAACCTAACCCAAAATTGGTGCGAAAATAATTTTACCTTAAATGGAAGTTTGTCGTTTTCATTTTTGTTGTAACAATATTATTTACGTAAGCCAATTCTTTGAGCGCTTGTTATCGTACGAAACTTGTTAAGTTCCGTAGAAACATAACGTTAACAAGTGACATTTCTTCGTATTTTCCGGTGAAGTATACATACTGATTTAACCTACTGATATCAAATTTTATTTTTATTTTATTTTCTTTATTAGACATGCAAAACAAGTAACAATCACATAAACAATAAAATAACAAGCATACAATAATAGGAAGACTAGATTGTTCCTCTAAATATGCACGTACAGATGCTTAAAATAATGAACTTTTTGTGTTACTAAAAAAAGAGAAAGTTAGAAATAAACAAAACTTAAAATGTAAGAGAAATAACATTTAAACTTAAAAATTAAAATACTAAATTTATACTAAATTTTACCTGTTTTCGCGAAGGAACGACACTCACCGAATTAATTAAAAATGCTATTCTTAAAAGTTTTCCATTTATTGTCAGTCAAAAACATGAGAAATGTTTCAGATGAAACGAACAAGGGCAATCTAGTGGATATAGAGAGGAGTATAGTTGTCCTGTCGTTGGATGGTCCGTCGGGCGTGTGGCAGTGCGCCGACCAGGACGCGCGCCGCAACCTCGCCGCCGCGCAGACCATACACGGTGGCGGCTCGCGACACAACGGTGCCAACCGCTGGTTCGACAAAACTGTACAGGTATGACCTACCTGCCCACAACAACATGCGACCATCAACTATACAGGGTGTATAAAGACCACTCCCGAAAACGAAGGCTGGTGTTAGTACTAGTGGTACCTGGGATGTTTAGCTTTTTGCTAAAAAATCGTCTGGATGGACCGATTTCCTGGTTTATCATCACAGGTGTCACTAGTACTATCACCAGTCTTCGTTTTCGGGAGTACTCTTTATACACCCTGTATTGTACTATAGGTATTATTCAGTGTCAAAGTAAGAGTGGGAGAGCCAATCGTAAAACTACAAAGTCGTCCTTGAATTTTAAAACGAGCGGTTCATACTGGTGTCAATTATGATCTCCGATGTCAAGTCTTTCCACTTGAAACCGCAGTTATTGATTAAGCGATAAAAAATGCACGAAAAATCGTTATAATATTATTTATTAGGTACAAAAAATCATTTCCAACATACTAGTAAGATACGTACAAGGTGATTTGTAAAAGATATTATGTTATATAAGATTTTTTATTGAATAGGTTTTAAGAGGTTTCCGTCGCTCATGAAACTGTAGAAGTGACGTCTTAAAACTTTATCTTACCACAAAAACATTGACTATCAAAATCGCGTAAACTCGGGCACGCGACTATAATAATAGGTATTGTTATCCCTTTATCGCGGTTTACTATGTAGGCAATGTTATTCTTCTAATGTATTTTTTTATTCATCATATAGAATTATAGAACCATCAACTATCATGTCTTTCAATAATAATATTACAAATTTTATGCCAGTGTTATTATTATTTTAGAAATTCTATCGGGAAACTACAGTTTTACAGAATGCACTTTAATCTTTATAATACACAGATAACCGACAATCTTGATAAAGCTGATGGAATAAATTGTTAACAATAAAAACATCGCGATAAAGTGAGGTATTGTCACGATAGAGTATTCGGTAGATAATACTAGATAAGAAAATTGTTTTACTAAGTGTAAAACAAATGAATGTAAAATAGATGTACAGAGTATTAAAAGAGCACTCCCGAAAAACAAAGATGGGTAGTACTAGTGACACCTGTGTTGATAAGTGAGGAAGTCAGGACAATCTGACGATATGTTTTTCTCTCTTTCTAAATATGTTTAAAAATTTCGATGCTGGTTTTATGAATATTGATAAAGTTAAATTATACACTCTATTCACACTATCAAAACCTCAGTTTGGGACAGAAGAAGTTGCGAGATTCAACTAGTTATTTTTCGCATTTATTAATTAAAATCAGATTAATTTCTAAAGGAACAAAAATCATTTGATAGCAAATATATTTTCAAAGATAACACTTATACAATATTGATAAGAAATAATATTCGCAAGTTCATGCTTAGAACATAGTTTCTTCTAATCGAATTTAATGGTAGTTTGATCTCATCTAAAATAGTGAGTTTAAAAATAACCTAGGGATATTGAGTTGCAAATAAGAAGTTGAACGAACCGTAGTATGCTATACATAGATAGGCTGACGACCGCTTACGTCATACGTACCTAAAACCTACGTTACTATTAATGCAAACGAAAGATGGTTTGAGGATTTCAAAAATGAATAAAGATAAATTATTAAAAGAAATGTAAAATAAACACAAACAATACTTAACAAAATAAAAATACAAGCAATGGACGGTCCTATTGCTAAATCTATTATATTTCAGGCAGCGCGGCAGCGTCAAGGTTCATATTGTAATTAAGGAAAATTATTTTATATCAAGGGCGGTGCGACGGAAAAGAGTGCCGTAGTACGTAACGCGTCGGGCCGTCCCGCATAACCCCGTGCTGGGTTCTGGCCCCACCCAGGGTTCGGTCGTTGAGTGTAAGCGTTAGGAAGTTTTGGTGCGATTTAATTCCCACATAAACTCAAAAACAAAATTCATTATAATATCATACATAGTATCTAATCAAAAAAGGCTGTTTGACCTTTCATATGCCTGAATCTTTAGAACTAAGTTTTTGATGCGGATAGTTGTATATTAATAGTAGAGAATCATTGGTAATTTTAGAGGTTTTGTATGCAAACCATATTTATGACGCTGACAAAATTGCGCGGATTAACTAGTTTAGTATTCAACAAAGTAGATTAGCTATCACAATGAGTTAATAAGCCCAACTAGTATTATGTAATTCTAAAACCGGCCCTATTGCAGAGAAAATTAATTTATCGAAAACTTTCAGTTCATTGTTGGCGCTGACGGAGTAACGGGATTAACGTATGAACATTCGCCAGCTGAAGGTCAACCTATCGCAGTCATGACAGATTTCATCATTAATTACATGTAAATACTACAATCACTTTCACACACTAGTAATCATACAAATAGGCAGTTCACATGTTACCTACTTAACACTTTTAAATTTTAATTTTATGTGAACACAATTCATCCCTTCTCGGGCCCAGTTTTAACAAACAGATGTTAAGACTTAAGACTAGTTCTGATCTATCCCTTGGTTGCTAATGTCGACGGCCTAAAGCAAATCAGTTATCAATAATGTATTAATAATGTTTTACAGAGATCAAGGGAAAGGAAACAAAAAGCCATCATCAAAACCTTCTGAACCAAGACTCTTGAAATTCACCGTGAATCCAGAAGTTAAAGAATACATAGAAACTTCCAAAAAAAATCTGGACAGGTTTGACTGGAATAAATATAAATTGTTTTGAAACACTGTATAATTTAAACTGGGTTTAACATTTACGTATGTATATTTTTTCTAGATTAGTGGCAAATCTAGAGTTGAATTGTTTTCAATACGATAAATATGGTAAAAATTTCATCAAATCTCAAAAGCTTAGTCCAGACAGTTATCTTCAAATGGCTATGCAGTTGGCATTCTACAGGTAATTTTATTTTAGTTATTTAAAACACAAATAATGATAATATCTTGCAAGAAATATTCCAAATAATGGAATAATTGTTTTAATTGGCGCACGTTCTTTGTTTTTCGAATGTCTCTGTCCAAGCCAAATTGATATTTGTTTATCGTAGTAGGTACTATTTAAGATTTAGATTACCGAGCAGAGGACACGCATAAAGTAGTTGATCAAAGACGATTGGTAATAAGACGACATAATTTACGGATGACTCTGGTACAACCCGACGTCATAAATTATGTGACACGTTTATGGGGAGGTGTGGATTGTAGACGAGTGACAACGCATTTAGAAGTTATTTGAAACACATTGCATAAACTATCCTAGTTTTCCAATTACAGCACTAGAGCGCATTATGCGGCATAATGCTTAACTTTAAATGTGCCAACTACCACAACGTTTCGTTCAATCGAACACTCGGTTTCGCTTTATGCGTGCAATGGATACACAATATGACAGTAACTAGCTAGTGAGCACTAGCGCACTATTGGTGCATTAGATTTACGTTCCAATTAGCTTCACATAATTCGGCATTGTGCGCCACTGAGTCGCATTATGCTCTGTAATTGGAAAACTAGGAGTATGTTGAGAGTAGGTCGGGAGTAGTGAGGACGATGTAGTGTGTGTGTCGCGCAGGCTGCACGGGTCGCCGGGCGCGCACTACGAGTCCGCCGCTACGAGGATGTATGTCGGCGGGAGAACTGAAACTATCAGGTCTTGTTCCATCGAATCTATTGAATTTGCTAAAGCTATGCTAAACCCCAACGCACCGTTGAAGGAAAAACTTGCAAAACTACACGAAGCCATTAAAGGACACAAAGACTATACTGTGCAGGTTATTACTTTATTTTGAATAATAATACCAAACTGACCCACCTTTTGACCGAATTCCAAAAAGGATTATATAACAGAGCACTTCCGAAAACTAAGGCTGGTGTTAGTACTAGTGATACTTAGGATGTTAAGCTTTTTGAAAAAAAAAATCGTCTGAATGGACCGGTTTCCTGGCTTATCATCACAGGTATCACTAGTACTACCACCAGCCTTTGTTTTCGGGAGTGATCTTCATACACCTTGTATAAAGGATATGTTTGTTCCTTCATAACTTTAGTTTGGGTGGACCGATTTGCATGATTCTGGTGTCAGATGAAAGATGATGGTCGTCATGAGGTCCCATTTTTTTTTTAAGATCGAACAAGTACCTTTTGATCTGTGTTTAAAAATAAAATAAAATAAAATAAATGTGTATCCTTCACGAATAAAATTTTAAAACGAAACGATTTGCTGTGCGTTTTTTTTTATATGAACCGATTTCGATGATTCTTTATTTGTTTCGAACCAGACACTTTGGACATTATCTCATTTAAATTTGATAAATATCAACTGATAGATTTTGTGCTATGCTTGAGAAATGGAAGTCTGTCGTTTTCATTTTTGTAATAAAAATAAATATAAGTATGTTTTTGTAGTACTAGTTAATTTTTTCTTTTTAGCGCACTAGACAAAAATAAAGAATATTTGAAATATATAAAATATTTGTTATTTTCAGGCTCTTCAAGGGTTTGGCGTGGACAGACATCTTCTTGGTCTGAAGCTCATTGCATTGGAAAATGGAATTGAACTACCCAAGTTGTATTCTGATCCTGGTTACACTAGAAGTGCACATATGAGGATCTCAACAAGCCAGGTACCTAAATAGTTACTAACATGTTTTGCAATTTTTTGCATGAGCTACCGTGTCGATAATAATCGTATTTGGCTGAACCACAACAACACAACCTTTTTAAAGGTTTGTCTACAGCTCTCTTTCAATCAAGTGATGAAACCATGCCAATGTCGTGAAACGTTTTGTGTTAGCACATTCTGCCACTAAAATAAGACACAAGTGGTAAAGTATTGTTAGAATAGTATTGTCGCGTGTTGAGGTGGCGTGCAAGTGCGACGGGTTCATGTGCTACGGGCCGCTGGTGCCGGACGGGTACGCCACGTGCTACAACCCGCGCGACGCCGACGTCAACTTCGCCACGGCCGCCTTCCGCGCGCACCCCGACACCGCCTGCGACCGATACCGGCGAGCGCTCGAACACTCCCTGCAGGACATGCACGACTTGCTGCTGCAGACCACTCCCTCCAAGCTCTAAACTGTGCTCCATCACCGACTCTCGGTTTGTATTCGTACATTTCACTGAATGAAATCAATTTTTTAACCATTATAAATATGATTCTAGTTTATCTTCCAGTAGAAAATATCCTATTATAGTATAAGCAATTATTAATATTATGATTAATTAAAATATACAATTAACTAATCACAAATAGAAAAGACTGAATTTAAATTCTAATTTCAAGAAAGCACAGCACTGAAACAAGTGGTGTTTATTTATTGGAACAAAATTATTAACTTCATAAAGTTTTAGTCGTTTTTATATCTAAGAGTAAGTGTATACTCATTTTCTATATAATTATTTTAGTTAAGAATAACTCATAATAGAGGTGAGGGGCCAATTTTAATGGATAAATTTACTACAATTAAAAATATTATCATTGTATTTCTTGCTTACATGCGCATAGTATGGTGCCGATTACGAATTTTAAATGTTAACCACATTTATTTATAATAAATTTTATACAAATGTTAACAACGTTGTTTTTATACATACCTTCCGTTCTATCCCATAGATCTCATCCTTTATATCGATTGCTCGCCCACTCTCTTGACTCACACTTAATACCACTTCTTAAGAATAAAATCTTTAAGTAGTGGACTAAAATTAAATATTGTCTGATATGAAAAAAGAAGGTTATTGCGTAGTTTACAAAAAAAATGTATGAAATCCTTTTATATGGGTTCATTACTTTTGAAAGCCTGTATCCTTGCATAGTCACTATTTAATCACAATTTCTTGATTCATAAATTAAATTGATCCGTCCCGTATTTCTTACGTGCCTGAACTTTGACGTCAAGTTGGGTGTGTGGGAGTTGAACCGCACTAAAACCTCCAACCGCTCACACTCAGCGTCCGAACCAAGGCTGAGGCTAGAACCCAGCACGGGGTTATGAGGGACGGCGCGACGCGTTACGCCATCGGCACTCTTTCCCGTCGCGCCGCCCCGGTTTCTATGGCTAAAGTATGTTTTTTTGCTGCACGCGATTAGTAGGCAGATAACTATAACAAAAAGTAATAAAGTTATCTAGAGCACGCCAGCCGATCGCAAAATTGTGAAGTTAATGAAATTTAGTATCCGAAATTCTTACCACGAGGTGGTTTTTTTTCGACAGACTTAACATTATGGAAAAAAATATTTCTTATTGATGGCCTCTAACATTTGTACCTTGATAAATATAGTAATGAGTCTACGGGAATTTGTCAAATCGGTAAAAAAACGTCCTTCATAACAATGTTCCTCAATAATGTTGTTGCTGTTTATGTTGTCATAGTTAGGACATGAGCTCACATAAGCTGGACCTTCAGAAAAACAAAAGAAAAGACAGACGAATTGCGGGGGTCACCTCTAGTGTAGTAAGAAATATTATTCGTAATTAACTGTTTTTTTTTTCGATTAGCATCATAAAAAATACAGCGTTATATTTTTTTTCAATTTTGTCATTTCCATCATTCCATTTTCAGACAAACTAAACAATTTACGAAAAATCTTTGAATGCAGTATTATTTAGTGTCAAAAATAAAACGTTTGTTTATAGCAAAACATCCTGTCTTAGATATTTAAGGTACCTCACATTCTAAAGTCTCAGTCCTGGGACACCCCGTATGTAAGCCATTGCTTTGACAGACATGTAAATGGTTTATCATACAAATCTGAAAAGTAATTCTTCATAGTATATTATTTTAGTTTTTAGAATAAAGTAATTGATAAAAAACAATATGTTAAATTTAACTATTAAAACTATCTGACCTTAATGGTTATATGTTTTTTTTTTTTTTTTTTTTATTGCAAGGTAGATAAACGAGCATACGGCCCACCTGATGGTAAGCGGTTACCGGTATAAACACGGTATAAACAGAGTGCTAAAAATATAAGTTATTTGTTGGATTTAAAACACGATTAAATCAAAAATGAAAAACAAGATTATTTGTAAGTGGAACATAATACTATTTATTATTCAAAATCAAACGATTTTATACTCGACCGAGGTCGGAAACTTTTACTGGTCCAGAAACGGGTAGCACCAAGTTTACTGGTTACCAGATAGTCAACTATGTTTTTTATGTATGTATGAATGTATGATATGATTTAGGCTGTAGGGTTATGGAGTGAGAGCATGGTGGGATTAAGAAATCGACGAACTAGGGAGCATGTGTCAAGTATAATTGATTTTTGTAACGGAATGTATGTTGTACTTGGAAGTGTTAGTGTGCTTAGGGCTGAGTTTAATGTTTTAGGTACAATACCAGTAGCTGAGATGATAATAGGGACTATAGTAACGGTGTCCTGGTGCCACATTTGTTTTATTTCATCAGCTAAAGGTATGTACTTTTGTATTTTTTCCGTGTGTTTCTGTTTCAGGTTGTGTGAGTTAGGGACTGCGACATCTATCAGGTAGGTTGTTTTTGTTTCTTTCAGGGTGAGCGTTATATCCGGTCTATTGCTGAGGATCGTGCGGTCTGTTATAATATCTCGGTTCCAGTATAGTTTGGCAGTATTATTTTCCAGGACATTTTTTGGTTTGTATTTGTAGTACGGTGTGTGTGAGTCTACTAATTTATGTTTAAGGGCTAATTGCTGATGTATATGTTTTGCGACATTATCATGCCGGTGTGTGTATTCCTTGTTAGCGAGGACACTACAACCTCCTGTAATATGATCTATGGTTTCAGTAGTTTGATGGCAAAGTCTGCATTTGTCCGTTTCTATTGATTCTTTCAAAATATACTTTGCGTAATTTCGGGTTTTGATGATTTGGTCCTGAATCGCCATCATGAAGCCCTCTGTTTCGGCGAATATATTACCTCTAGTGAGCCATGTACATGATGCAGTCTGGTCTATGTGGTCTTGTTGTAATTGATAGGGATATTTTCCGTGTAGTGCCTTCTTTTTCCATTTCTCAATTTTCATTTCCTCTGTGCATATTTTGTGATTCGGATCAAATTGTGTGTTGTTTAGTTGTAGTGGTGTCCCATGGTTGGTAAGATTTACTATTGCTTGATGTAGTGAACTATTTGTTGCTTTGTTTAAGAAATATGTTCGGAGGTTATGTATTTGAGTGTGGTGCAAATTTTTTATATCAATAAATCCTCTTCCTCCTAATGATCGTTTCAGTGTGAAACGTTGAACTGCTGCATGAATGTGGTGGATATTATATTTATAACAGGCTGTTCTAGTGCTTGTATCAAGTGCGTCGAGCTCTGTGTCTGACCACTTGATAATCCCAAAAGAATATGTTAAGATAGGTATGGCATATGTGTTTATTGCTTTGGTTTTATTTCTAGCGGATAGTTGTGTTTTCAAGATTTTGTGAAGTCTATTTTTATATTTACTTTTAAGTGTGTTTTTTATTTCAGCATGATTAAGTGATGAGCTCTGTTGATACCCGAGATATTTGTATGTTTCTTTATACTCTAGACTGTTTATTTCTCCTTCACGGCTCTTTAGATTATAAGAGTTTGTTTTACTGTGTTGTCCCTTTACAATACTGTTAATTTTACATTTGTCTATCCCGAATGTCATTTTGATATCTGTGCTAAAGTTTTCCGTTAATGTTATGAGGTGATCGAGTTCTTGTCTATTGGATGCATACAGTTTGATATCGTCCATGTATAAAAGGTGCGAGAGTTTGGTGTTATTTGCCCTGTCAATTTTATATCCAAAACCAGAGTCATTTAAAATTCTAGAGAGCGGATTGAGTGCCAAGCAAAACCAAAGTGGGCTGAGAGAGTCACCTTGGAAGATACCACGACTGATTTTTATGAGGGGTGTGTATAACGTATTATGGTTTGTTTTTAAAGTAAGTTTAGTAGCCCAATTGGACATTGCATATTTTAAAAAGTTTATTAGTGGGTCATTTATTTTATATATTTTAAGAATATCCAGAAGCCACGAATGTGGCACGCTGTCGAAAGCTTTTTGATAATCAATATAAGCGTAATACAGATTTCGGTGTCTTTGTTTAACTTGATGATGGATTTCTGAATCAATTACTAGCTGTTCCTTACATCCTCGCGAGCCTCTACTGCAACCTTTTTGTTCTTCCGGTATTATTTTGTTTCTGGTTATGTGTATGTTTAATTTTTCAGAAATTACGGATGTTAATAATTTGTACAGTGTAGGGAGACATGTGATTGGTCTGTAATTTGAGGGATTCTTTGTGTTGGTGTCTTTTGGTTTTAAGTAAGTAATTCCTTGGGTTAAGAACGCGGGTGTATCTTGTGGGTTGTGTAAGATTTGATTGAATGTTTGTGCGATGCGTGTGTGTGTTGCTGTGAAATATTTTAGCCAGTAATTCTGGATTTTATCTGGACCTGGAGCTTTCCAATTGAGAGTTTTCTTTAGAGCTAGAGATATGTCTTCTTTACTTATGTTTATTTGAGGCATCGGATCTATGTTTTCCACTTCATGTTCTTCTATTGTGGCCCACGCAGCGTTAGAGTTGTGTTGTACTGGGTTGGACCAAATATTTTCCCAATAGTGCTGAAGATCTGTTGTGTTAGGAGCGTCAGTGATTTTTATGTCATTGGAGTGAAGGTTTCGATAGAATAACTTTTGATTAGAATTGAAGGTTTTATTGTCAGCTTTTCTTTGATTGCTTACTTTGTAACGACGTAGCCGTTTCGAGTAGGCTTGTAATTTCTGTTTGTATAAGTCTAACTGATCAGTGATTGTATCTCTATTGTTGTTGTTTGGATTAATCTTTTTTTGTTTCTTTTGACTAAGATTTCCGTTTAAGTATTGTGTGTATAATCCTATTTGTTTTCTAAGATTTGTGATTTTGTTTTCAATTCTAGTTTGCCATTGCGGTTTGTTTGTGTTTATTTTGGGTCTGTTGCTATGTGTTGGATTGCAGTGTGATTGTTTCTCTTTGGGATTCAATAGCTCGGAAGCAGTTTTTGCTGCACAATATATAATTTCATGAATTTTTTCAAGCGTGACTGCGAATTCTAAGTTATTCAAGTGATCTTCTATAATTCCATTGATTATTTTTATTATTTTTAATCCGTGTTTATTTATTTGAGGTTTCATTATTATTGGTCGAAGTGTAGGATCAGTGTTAGTGTATTTGATAATCATTTCTGTAAAAGTATTTTTTATTGTTTCTTCATTTATTTTATTCTTATGTAAATATGTTTGTTCTTGTGTTTGTATTTGTGTTTGTGACGGTGCGAATGTAGTAGTTGGGGACAGGATGATGTTGGTATTTTGTGGTGTGATATTCGTGTTAGATGTATTAACAGACTGGGTTATAGTTGCTGTTTGTTCTGTGTCATTTATATTAAAAATTTGCTCAATGTCATTATTTGCATCATGGTTTCCCGTGGAATCTTGAGTATTATTATTATATTATTATTAATAAAACATAATATTATCAACTAACACGAGTTACCTATACAGTGTTTCTTATTTTAAATATTTATTATACTTCATAACAAAACAGAAGCAAAAACATCCACACACATTTTGGTTTTTCTCACTATAATTTTATTTCATGAGATATTTCTGACGAGAAATTGTTTGATTTTTATTGTTGTAGAGTAAAATGATTTTGGTCTGTAACCTATATCTTCTAATATATAAAATTCTCGTGTCACGGTGTTCGAACTTGAACTCCTCCGAAACGGCTTGACCGATTTTGTTGAAATTTTTTGTGCTTATCCGGTATCTATGAGAATCGGCCAACATCTATTTTTCATCCCCCTAAATGTTAGGGGTAGTCCACCCCTAATTTTTTTTTTATTTTTTCGACGCAGACGAAGTTGCGTGGGGCAGCTAGTATTTTATAAATTACTGTTTTTCTCATATATTTATAAGATAATCTGGTTTTGCATTGCTTTTAATTTTTATTATGTAGGTTATAAACCTACAAAAGGTAAAGGTCAAAATTATTTTGAAACATTACGAAATTAAACATGGAAAATACATATTTATTTTGGAATGTACAGAAATATTACGCCCATTGAATAAGTTTTGTATAAATTGGGCACATAATTAGATAGTTTAATTCCGTAGCCATTGGATGAGCTAATAATACCCTCTAGGTTGGGCAATTTTATATAGACAGAAAATTGTTGGGTTAAATAATTGCGATTCAGTTACATGAGCTCCTTTGTATGTTCTAAGCACTCGAAGTGGTGCACTTGAGCTAAATAAAAAAAAATCTATTACTTGTGTTTTAACATGCAGTCTGAAGGGACAGCTGCTTCCCTGGTTCTCTTGCGACATAAAAGTATATGTAATAAGTTAATACCATTACATTAAAATATATAAAATGTGTGTACCTTTAGTTCAATAAAGACTTCTTTCAATATTTTTGATGAGATATTATTACATTTCTTCATACAACTATTATATCTGTGAATATAACATACTTCTGGTATCTCACTTAATAGCAAATTATACATATAAAAGTAATTTAACATAACCATAATTTAACCATCCTTGTTGTGGTCACATTGTAAAGTATTGCCTGCGATATTGCTACGAATCTTGAGGACCAAGCAGTCAAGACATTTGTTCAGTGCCTTCAGTTTAGTAATATATCCAGCTCCACAAAAATATAACTCTCATCAGTCATCTCCTAAAAAGCCTAAAGTTTATTTATATAAGTTCATAGTAAGAATATTATTCAACTATTAAAAAATGAGTTATTATGCTCAGATTTGTATAATTTGATATGATTTTTTTTATTTGTCTTCTTCTGTTTCTATTTTGCTGTGATATTATCGTGATTTATTTCATCTCAGATTAGGCAAAGATTATTCTCAGAATCTGCGCTCAAGATCCGTGCATGTGCATCTTATGAAATAGTCTTGTATCGTGAAGTGAATGCAGGCGAGACGACGCGGCGACGCCAGTAAGTGCAGCTGTCGGAAGTTAGCAGGCGCAGTTGTCGCGCGCGGAGGGCGGCGCGGCGAGCGGGCGGCCGGGCGAGGCGGGCTTGTGTTGAACGCCAGATTCTGCTGCGTTTAAATCCAATCGCCCATCTTGTATGCTCTGATATATTTTTTTGGCAGTCTCCAAGAATGCCTCCTCAACATTTTGACCACTGAAATTATTTTTTTATTTTATGGTTGAGAAATTGTTATTGGTTACAAAAAACTTCTCAAAAACAAGCAAGATTTAAAACTTCATCATGACAACTGTTCATCATGTGACGAAATCGGAGCCTGACACCTATAAAAATTGCCGAATTTGTAGAAATAACAAAACTCAATTTTATTACAACACTTTAAAACACAGAATTGTGCTTTAAATATCTTAATTTACGTTTTTGTAGTTGTAATTGAAATGAAGTAACAAATTTCAAATTTTTATTTTAAAATACTCTGATAGCTTTATGTCAAATCCACTTCGGACCTAGACATTTCAAGCTCTAACAACAAACTAAAAAATATTGTATTTTACAAAGGACTATTCTCAGTCAAAGTTAAAAAAAAGGTGATTGTTTAAATTAGTTCACAGAAAAGTTTACTTACGTTTTGGCACTGGCTTCAACAAACATCAGTCCGTTTTCATCTGCAAATTGTTTAGCTTCCTCATATGTAACATCTCTTTGGGCATCCAAATCTGATTTGTTACCAATCAAAAATATAACTGTGCTCGGATTAGTAAGATTACGGGTATCTGTGAGCCAGCTACTAAGGTGATTATATGTAGATCTATAATAAAAATAAATGCTTTTAGAGAAATTGCTGTGCATCTTAATAAATAGTATTAACTTATTTAGATAAATACCTTCTTGTTATGTCATATACCATGAGAGCACCTGCAGCCCCTCTGTAATAAGATCTGGTAACAGCACGAAATCTCTCTTGTCCAGCTGTGTCCCAAATTTGTAGTTTTATTTTTTGACCAGCAACTTCAATAATTCGAGTCCCGAATTCAACTCCAATAGTATGAGGACAATCAGCCATAACTAAAAAAGAACCATCTTACATATTTTGTCTGATGCAAAAATTAAAACTATGATATATTAATGTTATTCAAACTAAAGCTAAAAAATTTATCACTACTAACACTTTTTATCTGTGAATTGATGCAGGAGACATGATTTACCAACTCCCATATCTCCTATTATAATGTACTTAAATATATAGGAGTAGTTGTAAGGTCCCGAAGTCATCTTGATTAACTGAAACAAAATAATGAAATAGTTAAAAATGAGAGAGAGTTATGACTTGTCCCTCTTTGAAATAGGTTAAAGAAAAGTTTTCTATAAGTAGTAGATGATTGAGAAGCTCTGTCTTTGCAGCAGCTCATGATGATAAATACTTAGTATTGTGAGAGCCATTAACTCATTTTCCCGTTATGCTGTAAACATCAATCTTCTTGAATTCTGTGATCAAATTACAACAAATTTTTGATACTGTTTATACTACATGAATTAAAATCCCAGCACCAAAAAAGGCAAAGTTAAATGAATTGAATTTGATGTTAATGACAAAAATAGTTAAGATTTGTTGCTTGGCCTAATTCATTTTGTTTAACTTCTAACCAGTTTCTACTATAAATGAAATATGATAGTTTAATTTTACACACTATTAGTTTTATTGATTTTGTCAGACAGTACTAAATGTAAAAACATAAAATGCATTTTTTCTATTAAGCAAATAAAATTCTAAATAGTTATAAAAACAGAGTAAAAAAAGTACACATTTTTTTTCTAAAAATACTACATCAGAAAAATTAAGTATTTTCAATCATATCTGCGAAACCATTAAACAATGAAATCAATGTAAAAAGTAGGAACACAGGTATAACTGTATGAGTCACTATATTATTATATTAACACTGCGTATCCTGGTTAAACTGATTTAACATCTACAACTACTAAAAATGTTGAAAAAGATAAGTCTTTGAACCTATGCACAGTTCGCAACAATGTTTACTGATACTTACTGTTTATTGAATTACGAAGATCTAAAATTCAACAATGTCGTCGCACTTTTTATTTGATAAAGATATTATTTTATTGCGATAACTAAAATTCTTGAGCCAATCGTTTCTCTAGTTTCATATGACTTCAGTAATAAAGTCATCAAACTTATTTCTTATTAGAATTTAAACAAATCTTTTACTGTAATGTATTTTATATCTAACTCAACCTTTGTAAATTCACCAATTTCGTACCTTTCGTGGCAATTTCCTAGATTAGGTTGCACAAACTTGCACATCGGAACTGCCAGATGTCATTTTTGGTTTTCCTCATGTTTTCCTGCTTTTCCCGTTGATTCATTTGTAAATGCTACATTAGACACTAGGAAAATAAAATTGAACTCTATTGAAACGCTAGTAACCGAATTGGGAAATAAAAATGATCGTTTTTTACATTGATTTATATTCCTGTCTGCCTGACGTCATTAACACCTCATCTATTTATTTCAATCAATGATTCTCAAAATACTCAGGAACTGCCTAATCTATGAAGAATACCAGTTGTAGCCAATACCATAAATAAATTTTAAAAAAATGAACAACACCAGTTAAATCTGTCAAATGTCAATGTCAAAAAATTTAAAATTGATTCTATTTTTCTAATTCCTTGAAATTGAAATTAAATGTACTGTATCATTACAGTATTTTAAATTATTGATCTTGGCATATAAATTACTTTACCATGAGTAAATGTTTGAATTTATTGGTATACGCCAAGCCAAAATATGTAAGATGTATGCCAGTAACAATTGTAACTCGTACTTTTGCAACCCACAATGAAGATACTCCCATTCATACTGGACAAGTAGGTGGAACTCGTGTTATAGTTAATTTTATAATGTTTTACGTCGCTATATAGTATTATCAACAATTTCTTGAAAACTACTGTGAGTTAGTAATAAGTTAAAATTTCTAGCAGTCTTATATAACAATAATAAACATGTTGACAATTTCAGCAAAATGATAGAAAACATGCAGTGTTAAATTATGATTTTTTTGATATTTTATAGAAATGGGACTCTGATGACTATAGACTTGTAAGATTCACTAATGCTCCAAAACAAGTAAACCCCAACTGGGCAATAAATCTGATTGCTGAAGTCCCACCTAAAGAAGTAACTGAAAGAATTGTGTGGTGCGATGGTGGCAGTGGTCCCGAGGGTCACCCTAGAGTTTTTATTAATTTGGTAAGTACTTTAAATAGCATTTGTTACTGAACTACATTAAATACTGTATCTATGTGACATTACAATTTCATTTATTAACTTTTCAATACTAACAGGCTGAAATAGGTATAATATTTTTAGATCAGCAGTCTAAGACTGGCTATTCGAGATTCTCCTGATCAATTATTAATATGTCCCCAAAATACAGCATTTTATAATATTTTCAAGTTTATTAATGCTTGAATGAGTTATAAATAATTATTTTATTTCAGGATAAACCAGGTGATCATTCATGTGGATATTGTGGATTAAGATTCATAAAAAAAAGTGGTCATTGATGTATAAACTCGATCTGTAAAATCTTGCAATATTACAATTGTGTAGGCATTGTGTAGCAATTATTAAATAAAACATTGTTATTTGTTAAATATTGTTTTATTGAACTACTTCATAAATTAACAACAGATGAAAAATTCTCATTAACAATAACTTTTTTTCTTTTTATTGCTTGATAGATAAACAAGCCTACGGCCCACCTGATGGTAAGTGGTCACTTAACAATAAATTTTATACAAGAAATTATTCTGCAGATCACAATTAACGAACATTAGGTCATTCAAAATCAGGTCCAGATATTGAATTATCATCTTGAACTCATCACTGCTGGACGTGTGTGTGCAGAGAGACATGTCTCTACCAAGATAGTGAATGGTTTAAAATAACTTATTTTATAAGAATAATTATCTCCATTTTAACCAGTACAATATTTTACTATTGATGCACAACTGTTGGTGGTGAAAGCATAAAGACAAATTTTTTGATATTCAATATTTCACTTCTACTGTTCTTTATTCCATAAATTTATATATTTTCTCTAAATATAACAGAATTATTTTTATATAATTTTGCAACCACAAAAATCCATCAAATTCATTATTGCCCTTATTAAATTTAAGACATATATCCAATTAATTATATTTTGGTACACAATACTATGTAAATAAATTAATGGTTATACATATATGCATATCATCTACATTTCAATGTTGCAATAGCATGCAATGTTGTTCTTAATTACTGTTATTAATTTCTTTATTCTCTTCACGCATTTCCTGTCTGATTGCAATGTTGGATTGCAAAAGTTCCTTTAATTGTTGATGTATATCATCATTTTTTTGCTCCAAGAAATCCAGTGCAGAATTCAGATTGTCTAATGTTGATTCTAAAAATTCATACTCTGTAATATAAGAAAATATTAAATGAATAGTTTTAAAGACATTCTCTAATGGTCTTAGGTTTAAGTTGGCACACTTTAGCTCTCTGAGACATTTTGTATGAACCTAGTTAGTTGCAATGTATTTCGACTCAACCTACTTAAAAGTGTAGTAATCTATAAAAAAAGACAATTTTATTATTACGTGCATGGGGATTATATTTTGTATATTTTAAAATATTTATTAAATAAATATTGTTAATATAACTTATCACTATAGACTTGTTTATTTTAACAAAACAATCACAGTTTAGTGCAATTTACTAAAGCCTTTACCTTCAACTATATCTTCATCATTGTGTTCAGTAGGTTCTATGTTTTTGTTCGACGAAGTGTCGTTTCCGCTATTATTTTTTGTATTTTCTCCTGCCATGGTAGCTCGAATATGATCGACCAAATTCTGTAAATCATCCGTATTTCTATTAAGAATATATTTTTACTATGAACTTTGGAATATATAATTATGTCGTTCTTCTAAACCTCGACCATTAGATATACCAAATACCTTTTTTAGCGAACAAAACCAAACAAAACAAATCAAGATTCTCAAAAAAACCAATCCGAATCCGAGGAGAATTTACCATAGACTAAAACTATTGACAGTTCGGAGGATGAAAATCATAAGAATAACAAAGAATAATAAATTCTTGATATTCAGTTATCACAGATTAAAACAATAATATATAGACGAGACTATTCGACCAAAAGTTTTGATTTCGAAATTTTGTTTGACCATACTGACTTCAAAAAGCAGGTAGCCCTTTAAAGGGGAAATGAAACAATTCAGTTATCATTTTGCGTTCTCTTAATAATACGAATAAGCTCTTCGGAACACTCACCATGAAAAACGCGACTCCCCGTGTAAGAAATTACAGACTGTGCAATATGTAGTAAGCATTGTAGTCTTTCACAGTCACACTTGGTGTCTCAGAAATAATGAATAATCCTAAACCTCTCGGATAGAAAAGCTTAACAGGAAGTCGCCAGCGTTACGGTCTCCAGTTCGCACGATCGGCGGGATTCCTAAAGCCAAGATGGAGCCGCGTGTTACCGTCCCACGGGGACTCGTAGTTTTACTCTCCTGGTTGCTCTGACTCTGACGCAAGGTGCATATTGAGCAAGATTTATTTAGCTCGACCTCAGCTCGACGGCGGAGGTTTCTTCTGTGGAGATAAGAGCACTTTCTCTCACACGCTCCACCGCCCTCTTCTGCGAGATGGTGGACTCGTAAAAGTCTGTACAGAAGTTGAGAATCACCTTCCAAGACTCGTCGCTCCCGAGAAACGACGCCACGACACCCGGAAGCTAATCTTCTTCCATGATTCTTTATTTGTTAAAAGCAGACTCTTTGGATGTTATGTCTTAAATGTGAAAAAGACCTGACTGGTAGTTTTTGTACTACCCTTTAATAATTTATTTTAAAGTAAACTTTAAATACAAGCTTTTAAGATCCTGGATATCATCTAGCAGTAGAGACAGTGCTGGCTAATACAAGTGAAACGAGTCCAGACACCACCCACCTTCCGAATCCATCATCTGATCAGCGCCATGTTGTCATATTATTGCATTGTCACACGATATACATTTGCGTGCAAAATGCACAAAGTGTCAGCTCAATCGGAAACTGGGAAGTTTGTCAGATTTAGCTTGCAAGATTTCACCCGAACATAGTAGGAATGTAACGAATATTCGCATGTTTTTGAATATTCGCAACAAAAGCATGCGAATGTTTTTACAAAATGCTAGGAAGACATTGTGTCGAAATAGAGGGAATCTGAAAGAGTCAAGGTGCCCTTTACAATGAGCCCAAACTCGATAGGTCTAGGACCTTCCGTTGTCAAGATAATTTAAGGGGGGAGTTTACAACTATTTGGTGAGGGGGGAGGTAATTACCCTACCCTTCCAAGTAGATTCAGTGTAGTTAAAATATAGTTATCAATTTTATAGTATCAATAAATTATAATAATTTTGGAAAATACAGATGACTTGTCAATAAAAAACCTTGAACTTTTTGTTTGAAATGTCAAAATTGAATATTCGCATTCTCGAATGTTCAAAAATCGACATTCGCAACATCCCTAATACATAGTTACAACCACTAACCAGTGCAAGTTAAAATAAAGCTTATAATGAAGTCGGTTATTTTCATTTTTGTAATAAAAAAATATTATAAACTAACGGATCTCCAGTCGTAAGATTTTTAACAATTTGACCAATAACAATAGCCAATAACAGAATAACAGGTTTTATATTTACGAAAATGTGATCGTAAAGACGTAAAATAATAACATTTAAGTATCTGGATTCCAAACGATCCAACGAAAGTACAGCTTGGCAAAAAAGTCTAGAAACGGAACTAATTTTTTTGTTTGCTGGCAACAACTAAAAAATATAAAATGAAAAAAATAAAATGTGACGTTTGATGTAAACAAAGTTCGTAATTTTATACAATTTATAATTTGTGCCATAAAAGCGTGATAATACTAACTTGAAAATGAATAAAACCATCGGAAGTGCTGGGAGACAAATTATTTATATGGTTTATAGGCGATGTTTGGCAGAAAAAGAGGCCAAAACCATTCTTACCGATCTCAACGATGTTTACCAAAGAACCGCTGAAATGAAAGGTATGTAACTACTTGTGTTGTTGTTTTTAGATAAATGAAGTGTAAATTGATGAATCCTATTCTGTTTTGAATAGTTTTCATACGAAATAGGTGGAATATTGAACCATAATCATCGAGTACATAGGTTATGTTTCTAACATTACTTTTGAATAGTACGACAGATCAGTGTTGATACTTGAATGGCGTATTTTGCTATAAGTAAATTTAAATTCGATTTCTACTTAACTTTACTGTTCAATGAAAATTGACGTATCGGAATAGCGAAACATAAAATTGCAGCCCAAAATGTAGGCTCGATCGATATAAAGGTACAGCTTGACTTAATAAAGTATGATATTGAGAGAGATTATATTGATGTTTTACTTTTAATGTTGATAGAGGTTTAATCAAAATGTTTCGTCTTTATAGGAAGCAGCTGAGCGCGCATTCCAATCGATTACTGAGAAACATTGGAAGAATTCATGCCAGCATGTAATCAAAATAGAAAAAGATTATTACGAATGGGAACTAACGATGTACCAAGACATGGAGCGAATTATAATAAACCTCGAAGACGATAGCAGTTCCTCTGAATCGGAGGACGATTCAGACGAATATGCGGCTAAATCTAGCCAAGACTCGGATGAAATGGAGGAGGTGGAATATTTGGAGGAAAATATATTACATTAATTACAATAACATAGTATCTGCGTTTTATTTTAATTCCAGAAAAAAAAATATAGAGAAAATTTAAAAACACAGTATTACTTACTAGCATAATATATTTATTTTTAGGTAATAAATTATTGTTAAATTTAAAGATACTGATTTTAGTAAAAAAAAACATAGTAACAAAAGTATCAAGACTACGCTATACGGTCACAGTGGGTTGCCATGAACAGCACAGTGGCGCCCTCCGAATTTTCTACTCTTTTTTGCCAAGCTGTAAATTTATAAATTTCCTAGGACATTTATAAATTTACGGGTCTTGTTATTGTCCGGTATACCACCCTAAATTTTTACCCTTTTATCACGAACCCCTATTATTAAAGCCACTATCACTTTTTTTTTTTTTTTTTTTTTCAGTTGGAGGAAATCACCGGATCCCCCGGGGTATGTGGGAGTTGAACCGCACTAAAACCTCCAATCGCTCACACTCAGCGTCCGAACCCCGGCTGAGGCCAGAACCCAGCACGGGGTTTGGAGGGACGGCGCGACGCGTTACGCCATCGGCATGCTTTCCCGTCGCTCCGTCCCCGAGCCACTATCACTAGTGTATTTTTGCCGCTATATTGCGTTCAGACAGATGAAAACGCAGGCAGCAGCTAACAATTTATATGGGGTTCATATTTGATAGATACTTAATCGGATAGAAGGTATATTCATGTATGCGAAGGTACATAAAATTAACTGTACCTTCGCATCCCACTAATACCTAACAAAGTATACTATACCTACTTACCTAGAAATGTGTAGGTAGGCTTCGCGGCTAAAACTCAGAATACGTTCGCGACCGATATGCACCCCAGTCACTCCGCGTACAGTCAGTTTTGGGACCTCATTAATAAATAAAGTACACACACAAAGTAAAGGCTGTTACTGTTTTATTACAACAATAAATCAGAACATTCTATTTTTTTTAATAAAGGTCTTTAAAACAAATCAGGACTAATAATTAGCAGCAAGAATCAATCATACTTATTATTATAGAAGCCAAAATTAATGAGAAGTAAATGTGTAGGTATGCAATTTGTAAAATAGTAATTAAGCAAATTGTATAATATCGCTAGCAAGGCCGTCAATATCTGAGAGCTTCCCTGACGATCCGTCTGTAGATATCAAGAGTTCGTCTTTGTTCTCCTCTACAGAAGTCCTGTAAAACAAATATGTTACGTGAAAAATAATTTAAGACGCTCATTAATGTAGAAAAAAAATGAAAATATTATTATGAGAATTGTCTAGAAAGGTGTCACGTGTGAGTGAAGCAGACACATAGTGTTATTTCACTCACATACGAAAATACAAGAAATAATTACCTGGCTTCAATACGATTTAGGTCTATTTCTCCAGATAAGCTATCAGAATCGTCGTTAAGTGATGTTTGGGAGTCTGAAAAAAAATAATAGTTAAAACTTAAAACGATGAATGTTGAATTATTTACAATATTATATCATGATCAAAAGCTTTGTTTATAAAACAACTTGCAACTTCGTCTGCATCACATTAGAAGGAATATTTTTTATTTCTCGTTTTTCATTCATCTTTGATGCAATAGAATGTACATTTGCTCACTGAACTGTAATAGTACAGCAAGTCGTCGCCGCCCGTCTCCGGTTGTGAGTGATAGTTACCGGATGTGGTGAGTCGGTGCGTGGTGAGGTAGTCCGCGGAGAGGTAGGGCGGTAGGTCGTCGGCCGCGTCCCCCGCGCCGCCCGCCTCCGTGCCCAGTGTTTCCACCACCGACAGCCATTGGCCATTGTGACACCGGAATCTCTCAACCTGCAAAAAATAACCATGAGTTTCTTTAGGGCTGCCGAAATCATTTCTCGAAACACAGATTAATGCATAGAATTATTACAGCAGGAATGAACATGACGAACCAAGTTAGTAGTTCTACTTCTACAACACATTGTTCAAAATATTTGCATTTTATAGTTTTAAAATAATATTTATTACCTTAAAATATGTTATATTATTCATTAATATTTGACATTTGGTAATGTCGACAAAATTTACAACTAGATTCATAAAATTATTAAGATTTGATTAATATTAGGAAGATAATTAAGAATTCGTCGAGTCATCGAGCTATTACCACGAAAAAATCAATATTGTACAATTAACACGAGCAATCACCCCTACTTGTAGGTACCCAATTTTTGAGGAGATTTAAAAACATAATCATTTCCGGTTTTTAACATTTTTCCACATTTACAAAGTCCAGATGTAATAATTCTATGAATGAATGTTCATTATGTCACAAGACTCACAAAAAAATGTTAAAGTAATTAAAATTTATATTACTGAATTTTAAAACAACCGAAACACCCCATATACAGGGTGTCGCAAAACTATGCGACATGAACGGGAAGTACCTTAAATATTAGAGATAGGATGTTTTGCTGAAAAGAAACATCATTTTATTTTTGATGTTTAAGTATATTGCATTCACAGATTTTTCGTAAATTGCTTGGTTTCTCAGAAAATCGAGCTAACAAAATCGGCAAAAATCTACACTCTGTATTTTTATGATGGTTTCACTTATTTGGTTAGACAAACACACATAGTTTTGGGATACCCTGTGTAATTTAATTGCTTCAAATCAACAGCGCAATATTATTTAAATCGTCTGAAGAAAGAAACTAGGTTAAAATTAAATGGTAATATTCATATTATCCATATCCATATTAAACATTAAGTTATCAAGGGTATTTACTATTTATGTAGAAGTAACATACTTTTAGTGTTATCCCAATAGAAGATTTGAGAAATAATCAAGAGTATAAAAAGCAAAGACGCCCGTACGAACGTGTAGTACGCCCGCTACAAAAAATTTCGCGACAGCATCGCAAGTGCTATCTGAGCCCTCTTTGTAGCGAAGTTGCGATCAGCTTGTTTTTAATAAATATCCAATCCATTACCTTGATTCGTGCTGCCCATTCGTTTTGCATTTGCGATATAATATCAAGGCACGAGTCACACATTTTTCTGATTTCAACATTTTTATCTTGCATCAAATCAATAAGGTATGCAGGTGCTTCTGAAACAAACAGAAACGAATAGAACTAGTCAATAAAACGACTGACATATTTAGATGAAAAAACAAATAAATGAAAAACGTTAGAAAGATATTTATAATTAAATTACAAATAATTTCATCTATTTTATACAGTGTTACAATGCGATTAAAATAAGAATAGGACCGGCCTAGCGCCATGTTGTGACGTCACTCCAGAAACTTGGTATAGTGTGCAAAAAACAGCAATGTTAAAAAATATTGGCTTGTTTTATATTGTAATAACACGTACTTTTATTTAGCTCACCCCGTTTGTTTAGTAATTTAAATTTCACCCTCTTTCTGTTAACCGATTAATCTGAAATTTTGTATACACTTTGGATTTTGGTGACAATACAATTATGTTTATTCATTATCATTATAAATTCAAAATGGCCGATAACGTAGGTTTTATCAATCCCATCAATATGGGTATCAAATGAAACGGCTCAACAAACAGAATGCAATATACTATAAAAATTGAAATCCAAGATGGCCGCCCCTACCAAATGGCTGATAACAATTTATTATTAAAGTAAAAACTAGAAAATAAAAATAGGTAAAAAAACAAGTGTCAGACGTTCGATTGTGCTTTCTAATTGCTCAACATTTTTCTCTGCCACTCTACGTTTTACCAAATGCCAGATGTATTCTATCGGGATTTAAATCGCAATTATATATTTTTAAAATATATTAAAATTAATATATATTTTTTAAGTTGGTTCTGCTGACCGTACTTTATATGAGTGAAGTTAGCCGAGACTGGCCGAGAGCCCGTCCTATTCTTATTTTAATCGCATTGTAAATATGTGTATGGCGCTGGTGTCGTAAAAAACAGCTGTACGTTTCTGATCAATTCTGGAAGTTCCGACCTTCAGAACCAACATCCGTAGAGACCAAGTGGAAAATGAGAAATTAAAGACTATCGTGGAAGCGTTTCTATCAGAAAGCACTTCAGAGATAGTTGCAGGCTTCGGGATAAGTGTTTAATTTGTACAAACAGCAGGACCGGTCATTGTGTTAGGCCTACGTCTATAAGATGATAATGATGCAAACCACGAAGGAAGGATATGGTGCTAAAGAACCAAGATTGGTCAATTGATCTATTGGTCCATTGCTGCTTCACGACAACGCAAAATCGCACACTGCATGACAAAGAACAACTGAGTTAGATGAGTAACAACTGGAATGTCCACGACCGTTTTTTCCGGAATATCGAAATTAGAACTGATGAACAAGGAAAAAAGCTCAATTCCGATGCAGCCGTTTAAATTGCCTTTAGTGTTTATCGAATTTCGACACCATGTTTTTTTTAGTCAGGTAATCAATCATCAATCAACCTATGAGAGGAAAAAGTAGATAATAACGAAGTATGCACCGTTAAAATTATTACGCACCGTTAAATACAAAAAAACAAAAACTTTACATCCTTCCCATTCAAAAAGAACTTTATCAAATGAGGTTGGCGTAATTTCTACTGTAGCCTATTAAGTTTTACCCCAATCATAGAACAGGAGTTATACTGGTGAGAGGTGGGCAATACTTGTATCAATCATAGATTCTTTCCTTATATGCATCTACTTTCAAATTCAACATTCAGTTAACGATTGTAATTTAATGTATAAGTAGACGTACGAGTTTGCGTGACTAGATGATGTGCGGGCTTGGGATGCGAGAGAAGCTGCCTGAAGGCGAAGACAGTCTGCAGCACGTGCTCGTCGTCAGCTTGGTGCGCGGGCAGGGCCGCCACCAGCGCCGCGCCCGCCCCCGCCCGCACCAGCGCGCCCGCCGCCCGCGCCTCGCTCGCTACCGCGCCCGCCATCACCACACCCTCCAGGAACACGTCGCTGCGCACGCTCGCACCGCCTTCTCCTGTCTTCTCTACAACACAAAAAAACATTTACTGTCTGACCTTATGTAAGCTTAAATCTTTGAAACTACGCAACCAAAGAGATTAAAGTATATAGAGAGGACATTAAAGTGAGACGCGTTATATAAAAGTAACTCAAAAGCTACCTTTCCCAATCTAGTCTAGACTCTAGAATAGACTATCCGCCGCTAAAATATGGGCCTGACAAAGCTTGCAACAGAGATCATTCTTGCGATGAAAGTCAAAACATAAAAGTACTTATCTATAGTACCTTGGTTCAAAATTTTCATTATAAAAGGTATGAGATCGTATCTTTCTACTACAGCATATATGTCTATATTCTCCGGATTGAGTATGTTGCTGAGGGTGCCCATACATTCAATCTGGAAATCTTCACTTATTTCGCCACTAGTCACAGCTCCCGCAATATCACCGACGAATTCCTGTAATCAACAATAATCACAGCAATTTGAAAAAAGTTTTTGGAACAACTAAATGTATAATTTGACAAATATTTCATAATCTGACTTACAACAAAAAGAGGCTTGTTTTGTGGGTGGTGAGATAAATTTCGAACTAGTTTCATAAGAACAGAATTATGATATCTGAAAGCCCGAGCTAGAAGTTCACGCAGCCGGCCCTCTGCAGCCATTTGATGTGCAGCTCTCTCACACCACGCTAGATTCACACATAATGCTAACAAAACATCTGTTGATCCACCTGATTCAGCATTCACATTCAATAGCAGCATGTCTGTTAACTAAACACATAAAATAATGTTACTCGTGGTTTTATAACAATATCACTAGATTTTTATTTTCTGTCCCTTACCAGTTTTACACAATCTGATTGGGTGAACATTATCTTAACACGATCATCCATGCTCAAATGATAGAGTATTTTCATTGCTAAATTTATATGTTTTTCATCACCTGCAAAGAATGTGTTTAATTAATATATGAAATATGAAATTTAAAAACAACATTCAGTATAATGTGCATACTTGTAAATTGTATAAACTTGGGCAGCAGCCCTAGTTTTATCATTTTATTTCGCAATTTTGTATCGAATGTAAGATTAAATAGCAACTTTAAAGTTACATTTACAAGATCAGCATTAGAAGAATCTAATAATGGTGCTAATTTTTCTATAATGCCACGAGAGGCCATGCTGTTTTTGTTTTCAACAAAGATTGATAACTTTTGAAGGAATGATGCAATCAGAATAAGTAGATCTATGTTTGAATGTCTTTCCATAGCACCCATCAATAGGCCAACTATATCTTTTTTATGCATTTTCTCTTCAACTTTTACATTATCTGCAATATTGAGTAACATATAAAATGCTACTCTTAAAAGCTGCTCTTGTCTTTTTGATAGTGTTTTCAGTTTTCGTTTTAATTGTTCTTCATCATTTTTAGACAGACACTCATCAGATGCACTACATAAGTCTTCATGATAACTAGATACTAAAGATCTTGATTTCTGAAGATTCACATCAGCAACAGCCCAAGTGCCTGATTTTGGTCTCCGCTTTGGTTCTGGAATCCGGCTTTTTGGAAGTTCACTCTAAAAAGATAATAATTTTCTTTAAGTGTACGTCAAATTATTTATTAATATTTTTTTTAACTCAACTAACCTTTTCAGGGGTCAGCAGTGGCTTTTTTCCTTCAACTTTTTCTTTCCACTGATCATATCTTTTTAGCTCATAATCTATAACATCCATACACAGTGAACCTATTTTGTATTGTATAATAACTGGATGAAATTCATTGTAAGTTGAAAAGCAAAAAAATGTGTACACAATATTGGTACTCAGTTCAATACTCCTTTTCCATTCCTCTCTCAAAACCCTTGAGAGAGCACTAAGAAGAGCTTCTGAAATTTCCAGTTAAACATTCAATTGTACAATTATACTAATTTAAATATTAACTGTATTTAGTTTGTGAGAGTTCACTGTAAATTTGATCATCTTTAATAGTTATACATAAAACAGTTGCACCTACATTTTGCTCAATCCAACATATTATGTCATAGGTCCAGCGTATTGTTGTACTACTTCTACTGACACAATAAATAAATATGTTATAGATAAGTATCAAAAATAAATTTTATTGATTCAAATTTGGTATCTTTCACAAACTGTGACAGTTATATTTTATATTTTATTGCAAGTTTGTACTGTTCTAAAATAGATAGCAGATTGTATTTTTACAAGTGTCATTGAACAAACACAAGAATGCAGCAGAACAATAGAAGGATACAGATCATAATTGTAAAATAGGAATGATTATTTACCATTTCTAGCCAATTCTAAAAGATTATCAGGATTTCTAGCTAACTGTAAAATAAGAGCAGAGCCTTTTATTTTTTCTGGTATATCATCATACAGAAGTTCCACATAATCATCAACACTGTGCAAAACAGCAACCGGAATACTTTCCACAGGACTCATAATATGTTTGAAACTGAAAATAAACAGTATATTAATTTAAAGATTTGAGTTCGTAAGGTTTTATACTACAGAACAATCAATGTTGATATTACTGTACTGTAACAACCCATTACTGCCCACTGCTGAGCTCAGGTCTCCTCCGAAGAGGGGTTAGGCATAGTCCACCACGCTTGCCTAATGCGGATTGGGGACTTCACATATCTTCAAAGGATTTTTAGAACCCTTTTCCGAAATGCAGGTTTCCTCACGATGTTTTCCTTTTCCTTCACCGTTTTTAGCCAGTGGTGAAGATATTAATTTACAAGCATTTGCTAGAAGATAACTTTATGATCTTTATTGTAGTTAATTTATTTACTTATACCAACCGAAACGCAAACCATAGGGTAAATAACGAATTACCTTAAGTTTTTTTGAAACGACTCCTCTTCTCAAGGCTTAGAATATAGTCCCAAGGTTTACTCTTATTAGTTGCTTTTAAAACCACTCTAAAAACATTGTATTGAAATATTTTCGAGTTGGAAACCAATGTTTTGCGTGATCGAAACACAAGTAATGTTTATCCAAAGTTGTTAGCTGATATTTTAAGTTTATTGTACGTTACCAATAAGTTTCGTGTCCCTATTGCAAAATCAATTATTTTTATTCAATCGATTATTTTGAGTTTTGGTGCCTTCAGTTTTGTTTCGTAAATATTAGACAGCTGACACTGGCTGGCACACTTTTTTTTTTAATTTATTCGCGGCATTGCGTGCCCGCACACCTAAAATAGTATTGTCAATACTTGTGATAGAAGCAGTGAAGGGATTTAAAAGTATAAAAATTTAACTATAATAGAATTTTAGAAAAATATAGCAATAAATAGCGTTTTAGTAACATGCACCAAAAAACTTTTGGATATAAAAATAGTGTTATTTGAGTATACCTGGTGCTTACATGAACTGAGTTTAGTTTTATGTATTGCGCTAAAAGATATGAAAAAAAAGCAGCATTAAGCCTGTAAAAGTAGGAAAGAAATTTGAATTTATTCATTGCATAATATTGCATATATTATAAATTATAAGACCACCTGAATAGTAGACTTACGATATTAAAATTAATATTTTTTAACATTATAGAACTTGATCCTAAAATATAATTAAGTTTTTCAAGTATAATTTATCCTAAAACACGCACATTTTATTTTTGAACATGTGCTTTTATTTAACACTTTCTTTTCATGCTATTTTTTGTATCTTTTCCCATTCCTCGGTCGAAAGTATTGACAATACGATTGTAGGTCTGCGGGCACGCATCGGATACAGAACTGACACACTGTTGAGAATTGACCACAGATTTTGAAGCATTTGACAGCAATGTTTAAAGTCGGCCACACACCTACAATAATATTTGCAATATCTAGTTTATTGTCAAAACTATTGTAGGCATGTTGTCAGTATCGACAATAATGTTTAAAATATTATAAGTATTGATAAGACCTAGGTATTGCCATATTTATCCAACATCGTAAATGCTGGATACTAGATGCTATTTCCAGAATTTACACTTATTATTTTTTTTTACACGCACGGTCTTTGGATTATGCGCAAATATTACAAATGTCTTGAAGGCAGCTAAGGGAGTCTGAGAAGATTATAGTGTTGGAAAGTTTGTGACATGGGATATAGGAGATAGCCTCAAAAATTGCTAAGGTTCACCGGTGAAGACAAAAGTAGGAGGTGAGAACTTAAAATTTAAAATTCATAATACACATAAAGTAGAATCAACATAGCCCGATGAATCCATCTTCGATGAATAATACCTATTCTCGTGATTCAAGTATTGGCTATATTATTGCAGGTGTGCGGCTAGGATAACTTCAGTTTAACCACAGATTAGATACATGAATTGAGCTTGGGAGACAGATGGGAAATGTCATTTGTCTATTTCAAGATTGTTTCAGTCATTTGAGTCGTGCTATTAATTTTAGTGATGTATGTTTAAACTCGAAAAACAAATCGATTTACTTTCCTTTGAAGTCAAATAGATTTGATTTTCATACTTTCTGAAACGTAAAAAAATGTACTTACATGTATGTAAGTAGTATTAACTTTATACTAATTTTTTAGTTCATTTTTCTTATTGTGAGCTTAATAGATTAAAAAGGATGAATGTGACACAAGAGTCACAGGCTATTAAGAGATGTGGAACCTTGTACAATTTTTGGTTTCGCAGCTGCTAATCATAATACAATTTCACCCATATAAAACAGAAAAACTATTTCTGAGTTCTAATTTTGTTTTGATTTTTGAGTTAAAACAAACGAAGATATCTTCTAGGTAAAGATGTCTGAGACGCTGTAGTTTTTCTTGAAATTGTACTATATTGTTATAATTATAATACATTGGCGTTACTAAAAAAATCATTTTGAAATTAATGAATATTAACATTTTTTAAATGTTTTATTTTATTCGAGTAAATCGATTCTACAAATGGATTTCAAGGACATCATTAAAATCGATCAACCGTGACAGGTGCGTGACAGACTGTGACTAATTTTGGGGAATGTGAAAAATTATTTACTTACCTTCTCAGAATTTCTTTGATAAATATTATCAAATCCTCTAAATTTCTGTACTTTCATCAAAGTGTACGTTTAAAATCTGTGCTTTTATCCTAGATTCTTATAAAATAGTGCAAATGACGATGTAGCGTTATTTGTGTTTCTTTCAGTGTGATAAGAACACGATAATAAGATAATTTGAAGGATTCCTATACTGTTGATTAAGTTACTTAAAATGGTAATATTTCGTGATTGTGTAATATATACGAGCTATCACGGAGGTTTCTGAGTTGTTTATACTCTTATGACTATGTTTGTTTATTATTTCAAAGTGTACAAACAATCTCATAATGTATGCCACCTAAAGACAGGCACTGACAGCTTATTACTTATTATTTATTTAAAGTAAACATTTGTGATATCTGATTGTTCAGTGCACATTAAGTATTGATCAGAAAAAAAGCATTTTGAAGGACAAATAAGATTAATGTTGGTGTCTATTACCATCTATATTTGATATTTTAGTATTTAGTAGTGTTTATTACTGTGTTGAAGAATCACTTATTGCAATAAAAAAATATTTTTTATATAAATTCCTTGGTAAATAAAAATATTTCTTTCTCAGAAATTACCTGCATTAATATGAATCCTGTTTTTAAATAATGTAATGCTATGCTTCTAACAAATTATAATTAAAAGCATCCACTATGAATGAAAATATTTCTACTCTCACAACTCCGATTTCCTTATCCACATATCATCAACTCAGCTTAATAGGTAAGTTAAATTTCACAATGTAAATATCACTTAATTGTTGATTTCACTCTTCTCATACAACTTTTTAACAATCTTGTGTTTTTAGTTGAATCTGCAAATATAAAAAACTCTGGTTTATTTAAACCAAATCCATATTTACAAGTGATAATAGATGATAAAATATTGAGAAAGACTGAAGTTATAAGAAGCACATTGCATCCAAAATGGAAGGAAGATCTCACAGTTTTGGTGACACCACAATCACATTTACTATTCAGACTTGCAGACTATCATAGTTTTAGAAAAGACAATGTGATTGGTGAAAAGAAAGTGAACCTTTTGAAAGTTCTACTTTATTGTAATGGAAAATGTGAGAATTTAGAGCTAACATTGGGTAAGTTCAAGTCAGTTAAGTTCTTTCAATGTATTCTTTAATAATACTATTCTTATAATATTCTACAATAAAAATATTACAAAATGTTTTGTTATGAAGATGAATTTTATAAATATTCATGTTGAAGATAATTCAACAAAAATTGGTGAGTCATTGAAAAAGTAGCAAATGATGACACTATAGTATAATTGTTTTTAGATTTAATGAAAACATCTACACAAGAGAATTCTAATACAAACACTGAAGTGAAAACTGCTGAGTTGGTTCTGCTTCTGGATGGCTTGAGGATTGAACCTACAGTTTTAAGTCAATCACGTGAGTTGCTTGGAGAAACAAGTAATGCTTCTCATCTTAGTGATGGAGTTAGAGCCAGAATCAGAATGAGAAATAATCCTGAAACTGTTAGGTCAATGATGAGATCATTAACACTTGGTGTGAGTATAATTATTACAAACATCTATCTATAAAGTAGCATTAAATATTATAAGGAGTTAATGTTGTGATGTTGTAGGGTTAACCACCTCTTTGGATCTAATAAAACTTTTTTTATTATTTAATCAATAGCAAGTTACATTATTTGTGGATGTCATAGATTCAGTTTATAGTTCTAAATTAAATTTGGATAAAATCTAGTAAAACAGTCTTCCTTTTCCCGGCACAGGCATAGTTTTACTGTTTTGGTTTATTACAATGTTCATTAAAAATATCAAAAATAGCATAAAAAATTCCAAAATACTTTTTTCAATATTTGCTCTGAAATAAGTTACATAAAATACTGTAATCAATGATATTATCACTCTTTTTAATAACAAGTTTTGTAGGGTTGCTACAAACAGAAACAAAAATGTATTTAATTTTAAAATATAGTCACATTTTTTTACACTGATTTGAAAATTGTATTATTGTTATAGCCACCACCAGGGCCACCACCAATGAGTAATGGGACAGTACACAGTCTACCAAGTTTGGTTCCATCTCCACAACCAGCCACAGACACTCCTGGTCCCTCACACACACCACAGCTGCCCGGTACACAGGACGCGACACCCGTGCAGCCTGCACCAGCTAACAACTACCCCAATGCAACTGAAGAACCTTTGCCCCCAGGATGGGAGATGAGATATGACGGATATGGTAGACGGTAAGTGCTTTAAGTATAAGGTTTTATGTTATACCAAAACTTAATATAGTTGAAATATTGTACAGTTGAAATATATTGTGTGTAAGATTTACCCTAACAACTGTAATTTGATATCTACTACAGTTAGTTACTTTAATTTTTCTTCAATTCATATCCTTGAAATGAAGGTAGATCATGAAAAAAGTAAAAAAAAAATTAAAATTGACAAACATATGCTATGAAATAGTCAAGAATCCGCAGTTTTGATTGTTAAGTCGGCTTGGGAAAACGCGCGAGTGATGTGTCGTTATAGTAATATTATATTATGTAGGTACTACGTGGATCACAACACTCGATCGACGTCGTGGGAGAGGCCGCAGCCGCTGCCGGCGGGCTGGGAGGTGCGGCGCGACGCCCGAGGCCGCGTGTACTACGTGGACCACAACACGCGCACCACCACGTGGCAGCGGCCCGACACGGAGCGCCTGGCTCGCTTCCAGCACTGGCGCGGCGAGCGGCGCCACGTGGTCGCGCAGGGCAACCAACGCTTCCTCTATCCGCAGCCGCCGCAGCACTCCGATGCGCCTGAAACCGAACAACAAACCGGTTTGTACTTCCTACCTAACCGTCTTATCTTCTTCTTGCAAACTCAACTCAAACTCACTAAGGATCGCTCGAAATAGCTGTTCGACTTTATCTTTCTAGCGTCTAGACTCTAGCTTGTTGATAACATTTGAACACCCTCATTAAACATGGGTATATACCTTCTTTTATAATTATAAATATGTAAGAGGATAACTATAAATTCTAAAATTGTCGTATGTTATACTGTTATTGTTGAAGTTTTACACGCATATTTCAAATTACATGCATATAATATGCGACGAGAAGCTCGTCCATATGCCCATATGGCAATTACAAAATCTTAAAAAGTATTTGCATAATAAGTTCTAAATCCCTAAAATTTCATCCACACCTGTCTCTTCCATAACGACAGTCCTCGGGAAAACAACATGAAGTATTTAAATATAAATCTTTATAATTATGATAAGATACAAGAGTTATAAAATAATTTGCGTAACATTATAATTTGAAAGTTTTTGACGAAAATAGCACTTTCATAATTTTTGTCATATGTGAAATTTTTAAAGATTTGATTGATTGATTTCTTATACTAATTATAAACATTTGCTTGAAAGTTTTATTAATAAAATAATCCTTTGATCGATGGTTCTGATGTCTAAATTTAATGATATCATAATAATTTTGCTAATAGTAAATACAATTCAAAATTAAATTATAATATTTCCTGTTCAAATTGTTGAGTTAGGCATGTTGAATATGTATCCATTTACATTGTTAACCCATGGCCATTTTATTTAAACTGGAATCTCTACTAGATATGTAACGAATATTACATATTAATGTGTACAGTGGAGAAGAGAGACCGATGCCCTCAAGTCGACATCCTTACTACATAATATTATCTTTGCGACTTATTTGTTTTATCTGAAAATAACAACTACCTTATCTTTATAATTCCTTTATGCTTGCTTTGAAGTGACGTATACATCAGGTATGTATAATATTACATCTATTAAATTTCTGTATGTAGATATTGTATCTGATCAAAACCACGCTAGAGAAATTGGTTGCATGCATGTTTTGTTTTTGGAAAAGTAGCCATTTTCTTCGTGCTTTATCGTTTTAGATTGCTAGCAACGAAAACGCAATAATATATTATTGATCAATATTTACATTGACATGTACCTGACATTAATGCAACAAATAAAGAAGAAACAAGGGTCAAGGGGGTTTCCTTAGTCTTGTTTCTCTGACTTTTTCCAATATCTTATTTTCTTTCCCTATTATCTCTTATTTTTCTTTATTTTATAATGTTTGATTATGCAACGATATGTGATGGACTATGCCTAATCCCTCTTCTGAGATCTGAGCCCAGCAGTGGGCAGTAATGTGTTCGTGCAGGAATGCAACGATAGGTACTAATAATAATTTTGCTACCCATTTCAAGAGTAAATTTCGCCAAGTCCATTCAAACGTAGTTTATTATTTAAAATTTTAAGTACTTTTTGACCGACTTCCAAAAAAGGATGAGTTACTCAATTCGCCTATATGTTTTTTATGTTTGTTCCTTCATGACTAGTTTGGCTTGACTGATTCGAATGATTCTAGTGTGAAATGAAAGGTGATGGTCGTCATGGGGTCCCATTATTTTGTTTTTAGTATCGAAATAGTAGTTACTGTTAGATCTGTGTTTATAAATGTGTATTTTTAACGGACAAAATTTCATGATCTTATGTGCGTTTTTGCATGTAATTTTTTTCTATATGAACCGATTTTGAAGTTTCTGTTTTTATTTTTGTTAGGAATCAGTAGTTTTTGTGCTATGCTTGGAAGTCGGTTCTTTTCGTTTTTGTTATAAAATTAATTTATTTAACGGCTGTCTTGTTTACAAACTATCAAATATTTTTCTTACTGAATTTGAAACGACTGAATACGTTGCGTCTCGGCCCGCGTAAATGTGATTGTATCTCAAAGGTATGTGTGTGTGGGTGTATAGGAGTAGCGGGCGCGGGCGCGGGTGCAGGCGGCGGGTCGACTCCGGCGCCGGACGACGGGCTGGGCGCGCTGCCGGCGGGCTGGGAGCGCCGCGTGCAGCCCGACGGACGCGTCTACTACGTCAACCACAAGAACCGCACCACGCAGTGGGAGGACCCGAGAACACAGGCACGAACATACTATTCATACTCACTGCTTGTAATGCGGGGATCTCTTACTTCGCGTCACTTAAAGTGGGATGAATGACCTGTGAAATACAACTTTTATTTTTTAAATAGGTTAAACTTTTTTCTATGTTAAATGTAAAGTCGCAATTATACATCATATGATATTGGAAAAATAACTTTAATCGACTTTAAAAGTAAAAGTGTTGCATTTCGACAGGTCATTCGCCCTACTTCGGCAGTACAAAGTTACTGATCCACCCTGTATAATGTCACTGCTCAAAGATGAACACATCTCAAGGACATGATAATTGATACATATACACCTATACAAATATTATATCAAAATAATGTTTTAACTATTTATTATAATTAAATTAAAGTACCTACTTAGTCTAAAATTCCTACAAAAACATGGGAGCTTCATCGAATTAAAAGTAGTTTTTTACGGACTCGACTTAACGATTATCATCCTCCTCAAATATGTTCAATAATATTAGTCACCCTGTACTGTAGGTTGTTAACGAAATATTACAAACACAAGAACGTTTTACAAACATATAAAAAAAAAATCTATAACTAGTGTAGTGTGTGATTCGGTTTGTTGTAACTTTTCCATGATTCAATAGATTTAATTAAAAATAAGTGTCAGGTACAGGATTAAAATAGAAAGGTGTAGGTTGTTTGTTTGTCGCTTGGTGAGTTGAGACGATCGGATGCAGGGCCAGGAGGTGAGCGGCGTGGAGGAGGCGCTGCCGGCGGGCTGGGAGGTGCGCTTCACGGAGGAGGGCACGCGCTACTTCGTGGACCACAACACGCGCACCACCACGTTCCAGGACCCGCGACCCGGCGCGCCGCACCGTCCGCACGGGGCCTACGGCGTGCCGCGCGCCTACGAGCGCTCCTTCCGCTGGAAGCTCAGTCAGTTCCGCTATCTGTGCCAGAGCAACGCCCTCCCCAGCCACATCAAGATCACCCTCTCGCGACAGACGCTCTTCGAAGACTCCTACCATCAGGTGCGTTGCTTTCTGTTGCCGCCTCCTATCCTTCTTCTATTAATGTGCCTTTGCTAATTACACACATCGAAAATTCTGTATGTTATTTTCCGTCAATTTTGCCACAATACTTCCTCAGGCTCGGTATTACTTATTTTTGAGTCATATAGCCAACAAGCACCGTTAAGTAGTATTTTTTTAGTTAATATTACTTATTAAATCTTATAATAGCTCCAAATTTTTCATATAACTTGCCAAATTTTCATAGTACATTTTTAGTAAAAGATACAGATCACTAAAAGTTCAGCTTAGTTTTAATACGGAGTCTGTGATTGGGCAAAAAATGTCACGTATTTCTAAAACCGAAAATCTTTACATTAGATCAGTTTTTAAAGAAGTGGTATTCAGGAAAATAACACAAAAAGAAGTTAATATCTGTAGTAAATGGGATTAAAACCTGACATGGGATGTAGATTTTATCATTTTTTTAATTTATAATTTCTAAATCAACTACGATTTTTTTTGTATTGTTCTGGGAACAGGTATAACTTAGATCATCCACCATTGATTGACATCATGTAATTTATATTTTTCAGATAATGAGGCTACCTGCATACGAACTCCGCAGACGACTTTACATAATATTCCGCGGAGAGGAAGGACTAGATTACGGTGGAGTCAGTCGAGAATGGTTTTTCCTCCTTTCACATGAAGTGCTAAATCCAATGTACTGTCTGTTTGAATATGCTAACAAAAACAACTACAGTCTTCAGATAAATCCTGCGAGCTACGTTAACCCTGACCATCTCCTGTATTTTAAGTTCATCGGTAGATTTATAGCGATGGCACTTTATCACGGGAGATTCATATACTCTGGGTTCACGATGCCGTTCTACAAGCGTATGTTAAATAAAAAATTAACGATGAAAGACATCGAATCGATCGACCCAGAGTTCTACAACTCTTTGGTGTGGATCAAGGACAATAATATTGACGAGTGCGGCCTCGAGATGTGGTACAGTGTTGACTTCGAAGTGCTAGGACAGGTCATACATCACGAGCTCAAGCCGGGAGGGGACAAAGAACGCGTCACTGAAGTGAGTATTCCTTATTTTAAATCATATCTAATTGTAGTCAAATAAGTTAATGACGGATATGCTATTATCTTGTCTTGTCCTTCTTCAAACGAGGCTTGAGGAGGGTCCTTAAAGTTAGGTCGTAGGTAGCGACCCCTCAGTGTCCCCTGACATTGCAGAGGTTCATGAGCGACGGTAACCACTTACTATCAGGTGGGCCGTTGGCTCGTCTGCCTACATGGCAATAAAAAAAAAAAATATTATCGTACACGTCATCATAATATGCGAATAAATACGATGTGAAGCGCAGTTCGCGACACTTCCTGCATCAATTAAACATACCGAACATTGTTAAAATTTCTTATCGCATGAGTTAATAAGAAAACAAATAAGAAGCATTTACTTTATTAAATGCTTCATATATTTATCTAGGAACAAACAAATTACTAACTAATAGAAAATACTTCTTACATTTATTTTAAATTTTAATACACTTTCTATTTTCTTCAAAGTCAAATTAAATGTGTGTAAGTAACTATTTACTTTATTCAAATACATATAATAAAAAAAAAAAATAATGTGGAATATTAGTTCATGATTTTTTTGTCGAATTAAACCACACAGTTAATTTCAATGAGAATTGTATTTCTGAAACTTGTTGAGTATTCGCGATAAAACTGACGTTAATCTCGAATGTCCTTGATTGCAAATAAAATTATTATTTATTATGAGTGAAACAGGAAAATATGATTATTGACTGTACTTATGAATAAGTTTTAGAATAATGTAATTATTATAAGAAATAATTATTTTAGGCGAACAAAGAACAATATCTACAACTAGTCACACAATGGCGTATGACGAGAGGTATTGAAGAACAAACTTCAGCATTCCTTGACGGATTTAATGAGGTAAATAACGGTCAGCAGTGTATCATCATTCCAGATGTATTATATCATTGGAAATATATTTTTTTATCTTTTGTGGTTTATGTAACAATATCGTCACTTTGTTTTGACAGTGATATTATATTATATATAACTACACTGTTTACTTAGCTTCGTAAAAAACAACAAGAATAAATTATGATTTTTAGTTACAAATATATAACATTATTTTTAAACCTTGATGCAGTAAGGTAAGTAATTCTACTTTTAAATTCAACGCTTTTGTTTAGCTCATCGCCGTTAACATTGGCCAAGTGATGATGTTTTCCACTAAACAACATTATAAAGAAGTTCTTAGTGTCCGCTAGTTGTACATATTTAAGGCAGTTACAAATTATCACCGACTGTCTCTCAATAGTTTGTCAAAGAGTAAACAATCTTCGCGGTGTTACATTCCTGTCATTCCACAAACAAAAACAGCTTTTGCTCGACGTTTTAGTAATTTTGCCTATCCTGTTATATACCAGCGAGTTCTTTCCACGTGCAGTCTTAACATTTTCACATCTCATTACAAGGTAAAGGAAACTGTTCGTAGATGGCTTCTTACATTGGACTATTACAATACGGAATGTGTGTTGGTTCAGGTACGGTAATACGTCCTTATCCTATCATGCACCTGATTTTGATTTTAATTTGTTATTTAATTTTTAGTTTATTTCTTAGTGTAGTTTTTTAGTTTCTGTTTTTTTTTACTATGTCTCTGATAATGGTTCCATAATCTTGCGTGTTAATCTAGTTTCGGTCTCCCGCGATACAGGCCTGTCCTAGTGCGGGGACCATTGTTAAACATATATATTGTGTAAATCTTTTCTTTTTAATAAATAATTTTGTTTTTGTATTTGTAAGTCTATCAAGTTTCTACTTATTTAAACTGCTTGAACGTAACTCAGACTATTTAGTCTGATTATACGTTTGTATTGATTATACGATTATCATTATCATTTTAAGTCCGCTCCATTACGTCCACTGCTGGACATAGACCTTCTCCAATGATGTCCAATACGAACGAATGGTAGAGGCCTGTATCCCAGCGTAGACCTAATATTGAATGCTAAAAAACGTTATATTTTTCTGTACTGTACCAACCCATTACTGTCCACTGCTGGGCTCAGGTCACTTCCGAAGAGGGGTAGGCATAGTCCAATGCGGATTAGGGAGTTCACATATCTTCGAAGGATTTTTAGAATCCTTTTCCGATATGCAGGTTTCCTCACGATGTTTTTCTTCACCATTTTTATCCAGTGACTATGCTTATATATAAAATGTTGTCAGGTCGTGCCCCTCGAATGGTTGAAGTACTTCGACGAGCGCGAGTTGGAGCTGATGCTGTGCGGCATGCAGGAGGTGGACGTGGACGACTGGCAGCGGAACACCATCTACAGGCACTACACGCGGACCAGCAAACAAGTGCTGTGGTTCTGGCAGGTACGCTCCCTCGCCTCCCTCGTAGCCGGACATTTACATACGGCATACCGCATAGAGCATCATTAATATCCTCATTTTTTACTTTCAGTTCGTAAGACAAATGGATAATGAGAAACGAGCTCGGCTACTTCAGTTTGTGACCGGAACATGCAGAGTCCCGGTCGGTGGTTTCGCAGAGTTAATGGGCTCGAATGGACCACAGAGATTTTGTATAGAGAAGGTAGGTAATTTTCGATGTTTCACTAATAAATACACCTTGCGACTACCTGCTATTTTACCATACTACATATATTGTATTGTTACGCGATATACATAATAATATCCATGCAATATTTAAGTTCCATTTTTTTTTTCATTATTAAATGTTTTAGGTCGGAAAAGATACCTGGTTACCGCGGTCCCATACTTGTTTCAATAGACTTGACCTGCCTCCATACAAAAGTTACGAACAGCTATGTGAGAAATTGAACTATGCAATCGAAGAAACCGAAGGATTTGGACAAGAATAATTAAATTGTAAAAAATATATTAGATAATACACTAAGTAGATATTGTAAATTATTGTCACATAATGAAATTATTTTGCACCAACTTTCGTTGATAACAAATATATCATTCACCAATGGAATTGGTGCTGGTAGTAAAAGACCAACCAAATAATTATTAATTGTTATAATATGAATATTTTGTAACAATACTTAGTTATCATATAATTTTATGTAGATATCATTAGAATATTATCAGTTGTGTAAGATATATTTGTTTTTAATCTGTAATATTTAAACAATATATTATGTTAATGAAATTCAATAAATAATTAATAAAACAGTGTTCAGAGCATGTCTCTTTTATTTTGTATAAAATAAAATAACTCCGATAGAGCTTTGGAATAATACATTAGAATCTACATCACATGACATCACTGTAGGTGATTTTACAATCACCATCAACGATTAATATATGATCTGTGGTTATCAGCCCGTAGACGTCGACTAGCGTGCGTCAAGTTAGCAGGCGCAAAATTTAATTTAATGTTTTTTAATATGTTTAATTGTGGCTAAATAGTGACCGATACCACCTTTATAGTACTACTATACTTTAAAGATATTTGATGTTCAATACGCATCAGCGGTCGAGCGACAATCGTTTTTGCAAGTTCAATCGTTGCGTTTACTAAGGCTTTATGCATAGCATATGGTCTTTGCTCATGTTGTAATTGATTGCGTAAATGACCATCAACCATCATGACTTTCTACGTACCATCATCGACAAATCACATTGTATAATAGTTAAATATTGTATAAAAACGCGTCATATCGCTAGTATCTTAAAAAAATAATCAAACATTTCATAAACCTTCCTTCTGTTTAAGATATTATTTCTTTAGAAAGGTTATTTAAAATTAAGGGTTCCGTGGATTGCCAACATAAAAATAAACGGTGTTATATTTGTGCGATTTTATTAGCTAGACTTGCAGAAAACCAAATAATTGACGGAAAATCTTTGAATGCAGTATTACTTAATATCAAAAATAAAATAATGTTTTCTTTTAGTAAATTATCCTATCTCCAAGATTTCTTGAGGTTCTTCTTGTTCATATCGCATAGTCCTGGTTCACCCTAAATAATATTATATTCATATGCATGTATATGGTTCTTTAACATTACAAACAGAAACTCCAATTTCATTTATAAATATGTATAGATAATGAGATTATTATTTACAATTAAAACACAAATTATAATATTTTAGTGTTGTATTTCGACAAAATAAGTTATTACTACAATTTCAGTATAAATATTTAGTTTTTACAACTAACACAATTAGTGCAACTTGCACTTAGCAAACTCGTTAGCAATGTCGATGGCTTCGTTAAGTTTATTCGGATTATTTCCAGATGCTTGTGCAGACTCGGCCTTGCCGCCTCCTTTACCACCGATTACATCGACGACAGATTGTACCCATTCAGAAGCTAATAATCCTTTCTCCACATCATTTTTGGGCACAGCAGCCAAACAGTAAATCTTTTTGGAGTCATTATCGACTGAGAAGAACATAGCAGCTGAATTAGGACAATGCTGTTTGACTTGTTTTAAGGCACCATCCAAAGCTTTTGTGTTACCAAAAGCTTTTAATTCAGACACAATATATTTAGATTCTTTGTGTTCAAGGCATAATTCTTTAGCCTTTTCAGCAACCTGTGTAATTACTGCAGCTTTTGCTGCTCTTTCTTTATCATCCAGTTGTTTTTTCAAGTTCTTTAACATGTTTCGAAGTTCATCTTTTTTCCAATATGATATTTGAGCTTGAGAAATTTCATTTGAAAGTTCTACAATTTTCTTGGTTACTTCTTTTTGATTAATGTTTTCGTTTTGTTCTTTTATATAATTAGCAAGATTGTTTACTTCATTTTCAAGAATACTTAATTTATTTATGGCTTTTATGGCTTCAGGTCCTGTAAGTGCAACAATTCGGCGGATTCCTTTAGCTATTCCTTCTTCACTTACAATGACATATTCACCTATATGACTGGTACGGTGTAAATGGGATCCACCACAAAATTCAACTGATGTCTCAAATCCTGTTGGAGCATCAGGATTTTTTATAAGTTCTTCGACAGGTACTCCAACTGATACAACTCGGACTGGATCAGGATAGTGTTCATCAAACATAGCCCTCAGTCCATTGATTTTTTTTGCATCTGATAAGTTAGTATAGTTTGCATAGACTGTCTTATTTTTTGCAATAATATCCTTTATTTCATTTTCTGCATCTTTGATTTGCTGGACAGTCATGGGACCTTTATTAGTAAAATCAAATCGCAGCCTATCAGGCATAACTAAAGAACCTCTTTGATCAGAATCATTGCCAAGAACTTTTCTTAAGACATTGTTTAACACATGGGTCCCAGTATGATTATTCATAACAAGTCTTCTTCTTTCTGTATCTATGTGTAGTGATAAAGTATCTCCTACTTTTAAAGTACCTTCAACCGTTCCAGTGTGTAGAACATAGCCACCTTTAACTTGAACATTTTTAACTGTAAACTCAACAGCTTCATCATCTACTTTCACCATGTATCCCTCATCAAAGATTTGACCTCCTTGCTCAGCATAAAAACTACTGCGATCTAAAATTACTCCACACTCTTGGCCAGAAAAAACTTCATTTACAAATTCCTTATTTCTTCGCAAAGCCATTATTTTCGCTGTACATGGCGCAAAGCTGTAAAGTGCATCCTTATCTGTAGAAGATGGCAAATAATTGTATTTTGGAGAATCATCAGTAGCAGGAATCCCAGTATCTTGTAAATGACTAATAGCATGTATATCTAATGCTAGTAAATCTTCATGACCTGCACTTTTGCCTTGAGAAATTAGTTGAGATTCTTTTTTAGATTTTTCATAACCTTCCATGTCTACAGTAAGACCCTTTTCTTCACACATAAGCTGGGTTAGATCAATCGGAAAACCATATGTGTCATAAAGGCGCCAAGCAACATCTCCAGGTAAAGTTTTTGAATCATTTAGTTTCTCTATGGTTCTGTAAAGTAAATTCCTTCCACGCATCAATGTTTTAAGAAATTGTACTTCTTCTTCATTTATAGTTTGTATAATTGAATCTGGATCCTTTTTAATTTCTGGGAAAACATCACCCAACAAATCAACTACTGTCTTAACTAAAGATCCAAAGAATCCTGGTTTAGCATTAAGTTTCTCTGAAGCATACCGCACAGCTCTTCTCAGAATTCTACGTAACACATAACCGCGTCCTGTATTATCAGGACAACCGCCATCTGACAAAGCAATTGTCAAAGTCCTAGCATGGTCAGCTAAGACACGGTAAGCCATGTCTATTCCATCGACATCATCAGTACCTACTTTTCCAGAATATGGTCTTACGCCAGTACCATTTTCAATTGCTTTGAATATTGGCATGAAGAAATCAGTATCATAATTGGCCCTTTTGTTTTGTATTACCGAAACTAGCCTTTCAAGTCCTAAACCACAATCAATATGTTTTTTGGGTAATAATTTCAGGGTGCCATCAGTTTCTCTATTAAATTGTATGAACACTAAGTTCCAAATCTCCAGTACATCAGGATCATCCATGTTGACAAGATGTGCAGCATCTCGTCCTCCTATTCGGTCATAATGAAGTTCTGAGCATGGACCACAAGGGCCTGTTTCTCCCATCTCCCAGAAATTGTCCTTCATGCTGCCTGGAAGTATATGTGCCTCTGGTATGCCCAACTTCAGCCAAATGTTTTTGCATTCAAGATCAGGTTCAAGACCAGATGCTGGATCTCCTCCAAAATATGTTACATAAAGTCTGTCTCCTGATAACTTAAAGACTTCGGTTAAAAGTTCCCATGCCCAAGCACATATTTCCTTTTTAAAATAATCACCAAATGACCAGTTTCCCATCATTTCAAAAAATGTATGATGATAGACATCTTTACCTACATCATCTAAGTCATTGTGTTTACCGCCTGCTCTGATACATTTCTGAGTGTTGACAACTCTCACATACTGAGCCATATCAGAGTTTGGATCTACTGATCCTAGGAAAATTGGCTTGAATTGATTCATCCCTGCATTTGCAAATAGTAAAGTAGGATCATCTAAAGGAATAGTAGATGAAGAGTGTACATATTTATGACCTTTACTGATAAAGAAATCAATAAAGGTTTTTCTTATTTCATTACCACTCATTGAAGTATCCATTTGAGTATCTGCAAATGATGTTATTAATTTTTAAATATAGTATAGGTATGCACATATGGATTATTTTGTATTATTTTTATATTGTCATATTTATTTTAATTAAGTTACAATTAATAAGACACACTCAAACAAATTAATAAAAGAACAAAGTTATATTGGTTTATTGATAATATTTGCTTTCTTTTTGTGAAACATATGTTAGGTCATGTTGTTGTTAATGATACAAAAATCAACATAATCACATACTTTATTATAATCTGCAAGTTACTTAAATGCTTTCTTCATATAACTTGCACAAAAACTACTATTAGAATCCAACATTTTTACCAGGCACATAATTATTGTTTAAATCACTGAATACATATAATAAAATAATATTGAGTCATTAATTATAATGTAACTTAACTAAATTAAATACTCCAATTGAAAAGGGGGAAATATGTACTGTGAGTTAAGTAACAATGCTCTAACATAGTATTGCAATTAAAATAAATATATTTAAATTGAACAAACAGAAACTACAATATGTTAATGTGATATGATAATTATTAAATAGCATTATTTCTGTATTCATTTATTTACACTTATTTTTTACATTATATTTTTAAAAAAATTATTATATAGCATTATTATTATTATATAACTGAGAAACAGTGTAAATCTGTAACTTAAATGTATCATATTTATTTAATATTACATCATAAAAATATAGTTATAGGTTTATTTTATATTGGACAAAGGTTTAGTAATCATTACTTTTTGTAATCAGATTTATACAGATTTATCAGATTTAAGTTCACACAATTTATCAAGTTATGATTCCATATGGTCAAGTGGAAAAGGCTACAGCCAAGATGTAATATATTGTCTAAACTGTAAGTTTTACAATATTATAAGAACGTACATTTTAATTCTAAACTTGGATTAGGAAACTTTTTTAGATTAGGTTAGTTCAGAATCGAAAGACTACAATGATGTTACTCACGCAATGAATAGATAATCTGGCAACAACAAATTCCTATCTGGTTCGTCTTGTACTTTGCGTGGTTTGCAGTACCAACAGTACAACCTAGATCATTAGCCCCCACTAAGCTTATCCACGTTTCGAATTTCAAACCAACACAAAAGTGTCAAATCGTCAAAACCTGTGGTCAAAATGTCAAAAGCTTATTTTATGTTTTTCTACACATTAAGAAAATAATTGTACGTGCTAAATAAATATAAAGATGCTGCTGCTTCGACGTCACCGATAAGATCATAACTGAACATCACCAGCGTGTAGAGGCTTTGCAGCCATCGCATGGCCATTGGGCTGGGCCAGCGCTGATCCAGCGTGTAGAGGAGCTATAAACACACTAATCCTCCTTGTAGGGATGGCGATTCTTTCCGAAAAAGATCGATTTTCGAATCGATTCGAAAGAAGAAGATCGATCTATTTTCAATTTATCTATTACCAATTAAATTTATTAAAGAACAAGACGATGTTGAAATTAACGATTTTTCGTATCAGTAAACCGAGGACTTTGGTAATCATTATACGGTATACCATACGGTCCGGATGTACTGTGCAGTCCAAAAAACTTAGCAATCTTTAACTCGCGCACATTTATTCGATTTTATTTTTATTATTGTTTTTCCCGGTTTCTCCTTCTCCGTGGGGTGGTGGTGTGGCGTTCTATTTCCGAACGACATGGACACAGAGAGAAGCTTCTGAACGAAAAGGGCAACAGATTATTGGCGCGAGTTTTAAGTAGGATAGCAAAAATATTATAAAACAATAAATATTTGATCATGGCGCTTGAAACAGTGCTGAAATATCGGGACCTCTCAATTAAAAATAATCTTGGTAAGAACCCGTTTAGTAGTAGTGTAAGTGATGTAGATAACCGCGAGTGTTTAAAGAAATAAATATTTGTCTCTAATTTTATTATTGTTCTCATTTAACTCGATGGAGGATCCTGAAGTTGGTTTCCCATAGGGTGATGTATCGATCCAGTACTACATATCGGTTAAAATCATCGATTCTTCGATCCATCCTTCTTGTTGCACCAGGACTCCGATAATCGACATATCTATCTAATCTGTGGTAAACGGGGTACACCACAGATCAGAAAGTATGGTTTTGATAAATGGTTAGGTTAAATTTGTAAATAATGGTTAATGAAAACAATATAATTGATTAGCATTAAATTAAAAACCTAATCGAAAATACGACTATTCTGAAAGTTTACTATGTCTATATTAAAATTATTTTTAAGAAATATTAATAAAAATAATACAATTTCTGTAAGAACTATGTGTGGCTATCTACAATTGACAGGAACGTCAGTGAAGGCAACACGCGAATTTTCTTCAAAATTTAAAAAATATTTTGTAATTTTGCGAATAACGCTAGTTTTCATAAATACTATAGCTTAAAAATAATTATTTCTAGTGGATATATAACGGCATAGTAGTCATGGATGCTAAAGCGAAAAAACCTCCTGATCCCGGAACAAGGGTTAGCCCTAGCCCAACCTTATCGTCTAGCACTAACTCATTATCTTACTCAACTCTTAGCGCAAAATCCATTCATGATTTATTTAGTTCACCACGTAGTAATAGCGAAAACGAATTGATGCTAGGACAGCTATTAACTCACTCCTCTAAAAAACGACGTCAAGATTCTTGGTCGGATGAACAATCCTCAAAAAAAACCAACCATAATTTGTGTGACTCCCAACTACAAAATCCAGCCTTTCAAAAACCGAGTCCTGAGGATCCGCGTAATTATATAGCTACTGATTTAGGCCCTTTCATAATCCACGTTTCAAAAATCACCGAAGATCCCGCATCATCTGCTTATCTCCATCCTGTAAAATTTGGAAAGTTTATATTCAGCTTAAATGTCACTGGTCTCAAAAAGGAAGGCATAAAAAGGCTAGGTCGTAACCGAATTTCCGTTGAATTTAGAAACTTCCACGACGCCAATGATTTTTTATCAAACCCAACTCTTAAAGAAAGTGGCTATAATACATTTATACCCAGTTTCAATATAACTAGAATAGGAATTATCAGAGGAATCCCAATCGATCTCTCCGTAGATGAATTGATTAAAGAAATAGAAGTTCCTTATGGATGTGGCAAAGTCATAAAGGCTCGCAGACTAAACTTTAAATCAAAACAAGAATCAAAAGAAGAACAAATATGGAAACCCAGTGAAACCATTGTAGTTACCTTCGACGGACAGAAACTCCCTAATCATATCTACCTATTCCACAACTGCCTTACAGTTGAACAATACAAATTTCCTGTTATACAGTGTTTCAACTGCTGTAGATTTGGCCATGTTCAGATTCAATGTCGATCGAAACCCCGATGTCATAAATGTTCTGAACCGCACCTTGCCGCTACTTGTGATATCGATGAATCCTCTTTAAAATGTATTTTCTGTTCTGGCTGCCATTCAGCTTTAGATAGAGCCTGCCCAGAACAATCGCGACAAAAAGAAATAAAACTACTCATGGCTAATGAAAATATTTCCTTCCTAGAGGCGAATAAACGGCTCTCGCCAGTGCGCAAGCCTTTCGCTGAAATTTTGAAATCCCTTAATACTGAACCCCGTCTTGACCACACGCCCAAAACCCAACCCTCGAAACCACTTAATATTGGTAATAATACTACCTCTTATAAGAAGACTGTTTTGCCTAAACCAAAAGTCAGACCTACGTATCAACCCGGTTATGACCATTTAGCCCACCGAGAACTGATTAAACGTCCTCCATCTCTCTCAAACAATGGTTGCGCATACACCGCCACTCATCCTAAAAATCCTCCAGTTAACTTGACTGAACTGTTAGACTCATTATTGTCAAATATCATTTCCCTCTTATCATCATCAACAACCTTACCGTCCAACGTAGCTGCAAAAATAGATACTCTTAATAATATTATTTTAAACCAACAAGATGGACAAGTTTCTACAATGGAATGTGAGGAGCATTATTCATAAAAAGAGTGACCTCATTTATTTACTGAATAAACACAAACCTTTAGTGGCTGCTATCTCCGAAACCTGGCTCAAACCCTCTTCAACCTTCTCAGTCCCAGGCTATGCTTGTTTAAGGCATGACAGACCTGATGGCTGGGACGGTGCTGCACTTCTCATAAAAAACAATTTAAAATACTGTCGAATAAATGTCCCTACAATTGATAATGTTTACCTTGTTGCTGCAAAAATTTTCTGCCACCAGAGAAATTATACAATGTTAAGTATGTACATCCCCCACCCCACAGCTTATATAATAGACAGGTTAAAAACTTTATTCCAATCACTTCCAGACTCCGTTTTAATACTAGGTGATCTCAATTGCCATCATAGTCTCTGGGGTTCAAGTCACTGTGACACCCTTGGGTGTAAATTAGCAGATGTCATAGATGATTGCAACCTAACCGTGCTCAATGACGGTCGGCCCACACGTCGTACTTCGCCTACCCAAAATAAGTCTGCTGTCGATCTGACAATTTGCTCTAGTCCGCTTGCTTCACTGCTAAACTGGGATGTGGATACAATTACCTATGGTAGCGATCACGCTCCCATTACAGTCTCTTTTCCATTCACCACCCCTGAAGCTTGTTTCAACCCTTTGCTAAAATACCGCATTGAACGTGCTAACTGGGAGAAATTTTCAGCAATCTTATATGACCGAGTAGACCAGCTGCCCCCTGTAACAGCACAAAATATAATAGAGTGTTACAACAGGTTTGTATCTCTAATACATGAAGCGGCTGAAAATTCAATACCCGTGAAACAGCCTGCGAGGAAAATTCCACCCCCGCCATGGTGGAATAAAGAATGCTCTGATGCTGTTAAACAAAGACGGAACGCAGATCGGTATTTTGCGGCATCGATGACGTTGGTGAACTTCTTAGCCTCCCGAAAGATAGAAGCCCAGTGTAGAAGAACCTTAAAGAAAGAGAAGCGACTAGGATGGAGAAAATTCTGCCAATCCTTAGCTCCGACGACGACTGTCTCAGCAGTGTGGAAATCTGTCAAAAGATTTAGATCCTCCAGAAATCACACGGGATCCCCGTCGTCCAACCAAACCGACATTTGGACTGAAAGCTTCTTCCAGAAAATCGCTCCTCCGTATGTTCCTTTTTATACTGAGCTTCAAATGGCCTATACTCTCCCACAAATTAACAACTTCCTCACAGAACCCTTCTCATTCGCGGAGCTAAAAACAATACTTCAAGTTGTAAAAGATTCTTCTCCTGGAATTGATGGTATTATATACTCGTTTATATCAAAATCTCCAGTTGAAGCCCAACAATATTTCCTTGATATTGTGAATATGATGTTCTCCCAAGGGGTAACACCGGATGCATGGCGCGAACAAATTGTTATTCCAATACTAAAGCCTGGTAAAGACGCCACGTGTCCTCTTTCGTATAGGCCTATAGCACTTGCATCGGTCCTGAACAAAATTACTGAACATCTGGTGAAAAACAGGTTAGATTGGTTCATCGAAAGTGAGAAAATTTTGCCCGAATTCCAATATGGCTTTAGGAAAAACAGAAGCGTAACTGACTGCCATTGCATTCTGACCTCTGACATCCAAAAAGCCTTCTCAGTCAATAATTATGTTACCGCAGCTTTTCTAGACATCGTTTCTGCTTATGACAATGTTCTTATTCCTGAACTCAGGGAAAAACTACTCAGTATTGGACTGCCATGTAAATTTGTGCAATTCACCTGCAATTTAGTAGCTGACCGTAAGGTCCATCTTCGTGTTGATGGTAAAATCCAAGGGGTCAGATCAGTTTGGAAAGGTCTGCCACAAGGATCGGTACTGAGTCCAATTTTATTCAATATATATCTATCTGATATAGGCTCATCAACCAAAAACGTGAATATAATTCAATATGCTGATGACATCTGTTTATACGCTAGCAACAAATCCGATATACTTGCTGCAGACCATCTCACCTCTTCCCTGGGCTCTGTAGGTCAATGGCTGTCAGATCGAGGGCTTTCATTATCAATAACCAAAAGCTGCGTGGTCACCTTCAGTAGAAAACGCATAATACCGGCAGCGCATATTTATCTTCAAGGTGAACGACTACCCGTAGATAATAAAGTAAGATTCCTTGGAGCTATCATAGACTCACGACTATCAGGTAAATATCATATAGATTATGTGGTCTCTAAATGCGAGAAGGGTATCAACTTGCTGCGTGCCCTGTCAGGAACTTGGTGGGGCGCCCACCCCTACACGCAAAAGCTTTTATATAACGCCCTAGTCCGCAGTATTTTAGATTTTGCTTCACTCATACTCGAACCTTGTAATAAAAAGGACCTGGCGCGCCTGGATGATGTTCAAAATAAGGCCCTTAGAGTGGTTCTAGGGGCAATGAAGTCTTCACCCAAGCATGGCCTACAAGTCGAATGCGTAGATGCTCCCCTAAATCTAAGAAGACAATATCTCTCAAACAGATTCATATTTAGATCTGCGCAAATTTCTCCCAGTTTTTGTTTGCAGAAAGTTTCAGCTTTACATAACTCTATAATCTCTTCCCGTTATTGGCAGAGAAAAGCTTGCCCAAATTTTATAAAAAGTTTTACCATTTTACAAAATTTACATACACCTATTTTATCTTTTAATACTCTGCCTATTTACCAAATACCGTTCAAAGCTGTAGTCCATAACCCCACCATAGTACTTAACCTAGGTATTTCTAAAAACACTAAAAACATTAACTCCGTGTTTTCACAAAAGTCCCAGGAGAAATGGCCAAATTGGAACTATTTATATACTGACGCCTCAAAAATTGATCCCGACGGGCTCACTGGGGTTGCGGTCTGGCATGCAGATGCAAATCATCCTATCCTACATCAACTTCCTCCAGAAACTTCGGTGTTTACAGGTGAATGCATTGCTATACTAAGTGCCCTAATATATATTGCTCAATTTTCAATTAATAAATCTGTAATATTTAGTGATTCACGGAGCGCTTTAAATTCGATCTCAGAAAATTCCATTAAACATTGTTCACGCCATCCTATTATAAGCATGATCAAAGACTTACTATATACTTTCGAAGAAAAATACATTAAAGTTGAGTTAGTTTGGATCCCTGCTCATGCAGGAATTTCAGGCAACGAAAAGGCAGACAGTTACGCAAAAAACGCCATTAATACGGGAGATAAGCACTTTTACTTTAATGTCATCAACGACCTACTTGCATTAAGTAAAAAAATTATGTTCAATGACTGGAACAAGAGTTGGGAGTCATACAAATACAAATATTCTTACATACAGCCATCGGTCCCTAGACGTCCTTGGTTTTATAACTTTAGAAATTTTGATAAACAGACCACTAGTACTATTATACGATTAAGGTTGGGCCACGTATGTTCCCCAGTGAAACTCTATAAATTTAAAATCAGACAGTCCCCGATCTGTGAGTGCGGTTTAGAGGAGGGAACTATTGACCACATATTTTTTAACTGCCCCGCTAACTCGAAAAGTCCGCCCCTCTACACCTTACTAAATAACTCCGAAACACCTTTTCCATTAAACATGGCCTACTTACTCACACTTCCCAGTAAAGAAGTTATTTATAAACTAGCTAAATTTATTAGTATGAATAATATCCACTTATAATATAAAAATTTTAATATTTAATTAATTTGTATTTTATATGTATATTTGTTTGTAACTTATATGTAAATATTTTCCTTGTTAATTAGAATTTTATAAGTAGTGTTATTTGCAACGTTTTGGTCAATCCGCGACAAGTACAAAACGTTGCCTTCGCTTTACCTGACATTGGCTGGGCCGCCCACAAAAGCGGTGGCAATAAAGCCATAAAAAAAAAAAAAAAAAAAAAAAAAAAAAAAAAAAAAAAAAAAATACGACTATTCTGAAAGTTTACTATGTCTATATTAAAATTATTTTTAAGAAATATTAATAAAAATAATACAATTTCTGTAAGAACTATGTGTGGCTATCTACAAGTAGACCATAGTGAGAGTGATATTTTTGAAAATGATAATGAAAAATCACCAAATGTGCTCCAAAAAATTCATGAAGACTTGTCAGATGTGGTTCCACATTTATCCAATACATTCAATTTGGCTGCTTATGTAAATAAATCAAAAACATTACAAAATCTCATTGATCTTAATGTTAACATCAGTAAATATGAGAGAAAACCCTATGTTATCGAAAAGATATTAAAGTTGGATTTTGAAAAAAACATGAAAGGTCATATAGTTTTTCTTTCTGACTATGTATCTATAGATAAAATGGGTGATTTCTTCACTAAGAACCCAATGATATTTTGCGAACATATAGAAGATTTAAAAATAAGAGTTAATTATTTGGAAAGCAAACAATTTTCTGATGACCAGATAAAGCGGATTATAACTCTTAATCCTTACTGGCTTAATTTTAGGTAAGCAATTTATACATTTTAGAAATGATTTACTTCTAATTAATATTAAATGTGACAATACAAAATTGGCCTATTTTTCATGTGTCCACCACTATCATCTAATTCTTAAGGAGATGTTTTTCAAAGTAAAATATAAAGCGTTTTGAAAAACAATTCAATGTTTCATATGTATAATGTGAATCCTTTAAATGTAAAACTAAACTAAATTTTGAAATACCAGAAAGAAGAGGAATATAAGAAGTTTGATATTGGAGAACAAGATATTCGAGTTTATAACACTAGCATTTCCAAAGTGATTAACTTATTAAATTTTTTCAGCACAATCCGAATAGATAGAAGGTTTGGGTTTTATCAACAATATTTTGATTTATGCGGGAACGATGTTCGAAGTTTAGCAACAAAACAACCAAGACTAATTACTTATAATCTACATCATGTGAAATGTAATACATTTGTCATCAAAGAAGAAATGGGCTTCAATGAAATTGAAATAAAACAACTTTTACTGAATAAACCAAAATTATGGATGATAAGTATGTTTTTTTTTGAGTTTGTGGAAATCACCAGTATGTTATATATAATATTTACAAATTGCTTAATGTGCTGTAATTAATCTCAAAATTTTTGCTTTAATATACAATTCTATAGATTCAATATCTATTGAACATAGCAGGCAGCTGCTTATTTCTTATGATAACATAATTATGCTTTTGTATGATGTCCATCAGCATGATTAGTTATTGATTTAGATTGGCAAGTCTAAAATAATCCCTGATCCCGGTTCACAGTTATTATGGAAATGTCCTGGGGTATCACTGTCAGATAGATTGTCCTTAGAAATGATAACAGTTATTAACAAAAATAATTTATTTTCAGATCAAAAAATGCTGTTGGAAAGATTCAACTATATTCATAACATAATGCAAATTCCACACTCAACATTATTAGATGATGCTGGAGTTTTACTAAGTAGAAATTTTAGAATAAAACAAAGACACCTATTTTTAAAGTCATTAGGTCGAGCACAATATAATCCAAATAAAGAAAATTTTGTGCCTATAAAAGCACTAGTTGAAAATAATGATGTAGAATTTTGTAGAAATTATGCAAAATGTGATATAGTCGATTTCAATATGTTTTTGAAAACATTGTAAAACATCTTAATAAATGTATTATCCAGTTTTGCCTAGTATTAGTTTATTTTCAAATGCGTTTATCGAATGGTATAATAATGCATCCAAAATGCCGGCTACTGTGAACACTCCTCCTATTATAGCACAGATGTTTGTAGCAAAATGACCAATGGACCTGTAAATAAAAATAATGAATATACATCTATTTTATATACAATTTTATATTTCATTTAACGTCATATTATAATATTTACCTTTCTTTTTCTGTGTATTTTACCATTAGAGGTGATAGTTCATAGCTAAAGAAAGCACCAGGCATTCCAGATTCTGCATGGACATTAGATACAGATTTGTGATGTCTAGTCACAGAAAATTGATTGGTATGCAGCACTGTTTTATCTAACTTCACATACATAGTTGGTACTATTTTTAAATAATACTGAAACATCACAGCTCCTGCAAAGAAGTTGCCATTATTTTTAACAATCCTTACTGAAAAACAAAACATACAGGGTGGAATTTTTAAACACTCTCTCCAGGAAAAGTAATTGAAAATTATCTCCAGGAAAAGTTATTGAAGACATTCATTTATTTTTGAAAAAAACTTGAGAGGTGTCAAGGGACACCCGGATGGAACGAAGTTCCTTTCGATTAATTAGTGAGGGAATTGTAATAAAATTTTATTTTTTTAAGTTATAATAATAAGTTAGGTTAAAACTAATGATATAAAATATTTTAATCACAGCGCCATCTAGCATTAATCATATAAAACAAAATAAGGAATTATTTTAAAAGATTTTAATCACAGCGCCAACTAGCGATAATCATCTAAAACAAAAAAAGTGTCGTGACAACTTTTTCATAAGAATTTCTGTCTAGCCCCCTTTCGATAACGCGAAATAAGGAACTTCGTTCCAGTAAACAACTGCGTTCATAAGTTTCGAAAAATTTCTTGGTACCCCCGGGAATCGAACCAGCTACAATAGGCAATATAAGATTTTGAAATTCTCTTCCATATTGTGGGTTACACAGTTACTATTTACGACAACACCTATATTTCGGTAACAATGTAAAGTATAATTATGTTTCAAGCCATTTTTTAATTTAAATTTAAATATTGCACAGTTTAGTTGCGTTTGATGTCACGCTGTGATATTGAGAAAATATTGCAGATTGGAAGTTATAAAATATGTTGATACCTGTACAACCTGACATTGGCAAGCCGTGCTTAGTAAAAGATGCGAAGTCCAAAAAAAAAAAGAAGAAGAAGATGTCACGCTGCAGGTAAACAAACACAAAAGTGTCGTAGCGCAACCAATAGAGAACGTCAATTTCATATTGTTTACCTAATCGTGACATCATCCGATGTTGGCGTATCAGCCAAAATGGCCAATTGTAACATTTTAATTTATTGAAAATCTTATTAATCTCAAATATTTTAAGTAAAACCAAATCTGTGTTTTAAATTCTTTTAATAAGTAATTACCTACTATACCTACAATATCATTAAATCTTCGAACCCTTGATCATGCCTATTTGAGAAACCACATTTTGTACTTTTATTGCATCACCTACATTACGATATTAAACTTCAAAATAAAATCGATATTTTTCGATTAAACTTGCGATAATTTGGTCATCCCTAAACAGTAAATACGATAACGGATAACTAGTAACTACGGAACAAAAAAATATTAAATAATAAAATGCCTGTGCCGGGTGGAGTTTACCATACTCAAGGCCCTTCATGTTTTGACAAAATGAAAATGGGCTTCATGATTGGTTTTTGTGTTGGTATGGCGAGTGGAGGACTATTTGGCGGATTTACTGCGTTGAGGTTAGTTTTGGACATAAAAAAAAAACATTTGTTTTTACATAAGAGCTATTTTGTAAATTTAACCCTTTTCAGGTATGGGGCAAGAGGAAGAGAACTAGTGCATTCCGTTGGTAAAGTGATGCTACAGGGAGGTGGCACATTTGGAACTTTTATGGCTATTGGAACTGGAATTCGTTGTTAATTAGTTTTTTTGTGTGAATAAGTTATATAAACTAGTTCTATTGTTACTTACTTTGTTTCATTCATATTATTAATGTGATTTCAGACAATTGAGAAATAAAAACCTAAGATAAAAGTTCTATACAAATCCAATATTATCAACATTAAAAATAGTTATATGCGCTTTACAGTGTTAAGTCCTGTTTAATATTGAACTTATTACTGATTAAATCAAATGCCAAAATTAAATATCAATAAGTTATTTCTAAACAATATGTATATTGTGTAGGTAATTCATCATTTAATTGCATAGATAAAAATGATTACAATAAGAAAATAAATACCTTCAGTGGCGAGTCCGACTACTCCATTTAGAGGTGCTGTATTAGCACCTTCAATATCAGTTCCGAAAGATAAATGTTTTATAATGTGTGTTGTATTAAATACTGATGATGAAAATGGTTGTACATCATGTACATGAACATGACTAATTGTAAAGCTTTTTCCTGGTGCAATATGAAAACTACCACCAACCTTTGAAACAAAACAAATCATACATTAAATTTTAATATCCAATGTAAAGTTTGTCAATACAGAAAATCATACTTGTTATACATACTCTGTTAACTTCCATATATCCATATATTTGGCACCCTTCTTTAAGGGCTAAATTCAATTTTTCAACAGATTCATCATCTTTACATTGTTCTATTGTGCTTAAATGTGGGAGAGCCCATCGTCTCAGTCTGTATGCTTCCTTCACTTCATCACAAGTATTGCAACATCTAAATAACAGCAACAATATTAATTAGGAATACACATGGACACTTTACTTCCCTCTGCTTAAGGATTTTTTTTTACATAATTTGTGTATTGTTGAATCTAAAAAAGATTCTGGTCACTAAAATGGAAAATGTTAACTTATACTTACTGAGATTCATTTAATGCTGCTCCGTAACAACTACCACATGTCACAATTGCTATTTCACTGTTGTTTTGTTTTACCTAAAATAATATAAAACAATGATTGTCACAGTAACTTCAGAGCTACTGGTCACTGAATAGCTAAGATTGCAGAGATAATATTCAATATTTTAAATATTATTACTAGAGATGCTGTGGATATTTCTTCTTTTTTCGGTTCTTCAATAGGATTTCCATCAAGATCAAGTCTTCTCTTGTGAATATTCTGATCCATTTGAAGATGTTGTTCTCCTGATGAATCCATAGCATCTAGAACTAAATCTGAAAGAAACTATCTCTGTTTAGTCAATAATTTGTGTTTTAGTTGCTTAATGTACACAAATAAGAAGTTTTACATAAACATGAGAAAATATGCTTATATCAACAGAAAGTACAGTTATTACTTCATTTTAAATTTAGCCTCACACACTAAGTATTTTCCTATCAGTAGAAGAATTTTGAAAAGTTCCAAAATTACCCTACAATATAGATTAAGTTGAAGTTTGACCATAATGTTATGGGTTTTTGACTATAAATTTTGTAATTCAGTATGAATTGATACTTAATTTACCATCAACAAAGGTATTTTAAAACAATTTAATTTAGCACAGATCTATATATATCTATATGTATACTTATCATTCGAAGATAATCTAACCTTAATTCTGATAGTTAATTTACATTGTACACATATATATATTACAGTTACAAATTACTTACAGTTACAAGATATTGTAGGTACTATAATATCTATGTTAATACGTAATTTATGACCCCTTGACGTATCCACAAAAAGTTCTTCAGAAATATTTGGTGACATGTATGTTCTGAACTCAGACATGAAGAGTAGTAACATTACAAAGCCTCCAATGATCGTCACTGTAAATCATTATATATTATTAATACCAAACTCATTTCATCTACCTTATCATTTTAAGCTTGTTTATTTTCACCACTGCTAAACATAGACTAGGGGCAAGTGGTGTCCTTATTAGTTTCCCGAAACACGTCATCGGTCAACGTTGTGAGCGGTCTGCTAATATAGTTAGTTCCAGAATTTTATTATTTTCCAAATATTATGTCTTGTTTACTTTACCGGCAGCTCCTGTTGTGGTCTTAACTCTAAAATCCTCCAAAGTTTTAGCATAAGCATCGAGTTGTTTGAATTTGTCAATTAACTGAGACATGGTTAAACTTTACAAAAATCAATGTTTCATAAATACTAGTCGCGTAATCAAAAAATAATTTGTTACAAGTATACACAGATGATGAAGGAAAGTAGTTTTGAAGCACTTTTGAAGGTACCAACTAAATCTCTAAATCTGACAAACAGATCTGACGTGGTTTTGTTATGACATTTTTTTTTTTTTTTTTCTGGCTCGAGTTCTTTCCTTGCGGATGACTCTGCCAACGTCACGTAGACAGAATATCACGACATTTTTCTTTATCTAAGGCACTGATAATAGCGTACCCGCACACCTACAATAGTATTGTCAATACTTTTGGCCGAGGGATGGGAAAAGATACTAAAAAATAGCATGTTAAAGAAAGTGTTAATTATTAGAATTAGTTAATTAATTGAAAGAAAATTTTCAAAAATAGCACGTGCATGTTTAAGGATAAATAATACTTGAAAATCTTAACTATATATTTTAGGATTAGGATCAAGTTCCAAAATCGTATAATGCTAGAAATATTAATTTTAACATCGTAAGTCTACTATTTAGGTAGTCTTATAATTTATAATATATGCAATGAGTTAATTCGAATTTCTTTCATACTTTTACAGGCTTGACGCTGCCTGAAACTACTTTTTTTCATATCTTTTAGCGCAATACATGGAATTAAAGTCACTTGACGTAAGCACCAGGAGGTATATACAAAAAACATAATTTCAATATCTAAAAGTTTTTTAGTGCATGCTATTAAAACGAATATTATTGCTATTTTTTTCTAACATTTTAATTAAATTATTATGACTTTTAAATCCCATCACTGCTCCTGTCACAAGTATTGACAATACTATTTAATAGCGGCTCTATACGCTGGACCAGCGCTGGCCCATCATGATGGCCCAGCGTAGTGGGTCATCGTATAGAGGGCGTAGTGGCGTAAGCTGGCTAGTGGTGCGTACGCTGGCGGCGGAATGGCAGCAGTGTCGGTTTTTCGTACACACATCAAAGGTAGTGGGCCAGCGATGGCGGTACGCGTCTACACGTCGGCCAGCCTGTCTATTTATTTAGTTGCTTAGTCCTATAAAGTCCTGTTACGATGAATAGTTAACATCTACCATCTTCTTCTACGCTATTTCCTTTTTTATCAACTTCCAAAAAGGAGGAGGTACTCACAAAATGTAATACATAATTCGTTATGCGTTTTTGAGCGTATTCCTTTTTATATGAACCGATTTCGATGATTCTTTTTTGTTGGAAAGCAGACATTTTGAGCATCCTATAAATTTGATAAAGATCTGACTGGTATTTTTTGTGCTATGCTTGAGAAATGGAAGTAGGTCGTTTTCCATTTTTGTAGTAATAATAACTATTGTTCTACACATTAAGAAAATAATTGTACGTGCTAAATAAATATAAAGCTACTGCTGCTTTGACGTCTATTCTGTTCAACGATAAGATCATAACCGAACATCACCAGCGTGTAGAGGCTTTGCAACCATCGCATGGCCATTGGGCTGGGCCAGCGCTGGCCCAGCGTGTAGAGTAGCTATGACATGTTTGATGCGAAACTAATTTTTTCTTACTTACCGACACGAGGTGTTACCAGCAACATGATCACTTTAGGGCGACCCGCGGTCTATTATACCCCACCTCCGTTACCAAAAGTAGCTTTTGACATCGCAGGGAAGTTCACACTTTTCCTTTCCGCACCACAAGAAAGTTGCAGGAGGAAACATTTAGGCCTCGTATAGCAGCAAATGTGTTAAAAGATATTCGATAGTCAATACATGCCGCCAACTTGACAGTAAAGTTACCAGGCACGTAAGAAATACGGCAGTTATTTTGTAAACTGCGCAGTAACCTTGCTTACGCCTACTCGAATCACAGAGCAATCCACTGTTCGCCATAATTGCTATGAACGTCAAGTTAGTAGGCTACAAACAAAAACTATTATAGCTCGAGTTGTATATATACAAACTTTTAATAATAGTGATCCTTTATCACTATTATTAAAAGTTTGTATTCAAGCAATCACTATTTAGTATTTATGCAAATTTTTTGACGCTTGATAAATCTAATTGTTGAAACTGATTTTTCTTCATGTGGATAACATAACAGTAAACTTTGATTATCGAATAACTTCTAAATTATAATAGTACTAGCTGCCCCGCGCAACTTCGTCTGATTCGCATAGGAATTGTTCCCGGGAATTTTCTAAAACTACTCATCAGAACGTAGTTTAGGAGTCCATCGCAGACAAACATCGTGACTCGAGATTTTTAAATTAGATTATATTATCAATGTGGTATGTGAATTATGTGATTACTGATGAGTCAAGAGCGGTTGAAAATATGTTTTTGAAAAATACGTTTTTGAATAATATGGTAAATCAAATTGTTCCTTCCCGTATTTCTTACGTGCAAAGACATTTAACATCATGTATACTGATATACAGAGTATCCCAGAATATCTAGATGCGACATGAATGGGAAGGACTTTAAACATAAAAGATAGGATGGTTTGCTGAAAGAAATAATTATTTTATTATTGATGTTTTCAACTGCACTTAAAATATTGATTGCTCTTTCTGACATCAACGCTCGACTCCGCTTTCTGTTATTACAATTGACAATATTACATTTGTCTAAGATTTTACATTTCTCAAAAAAGTAACTGATGGGAAATTCGAAATTAATTTTTATATGAAATTGTGAATTTTTCATGCCTAAGCCGCAATGACATTCAACACCATGTATACATATATTATAAACTAGATGACCCGCGCAACTTCGTCTGCGTTACAAAGGGGTTCAAAAATTGTAGCCTATATAGGCACGCGCCGCCCGGCGCAAACAACTACGACCCTGCATTTTAAATTTGTAATATCTTCGGTAATATTCACTTAAATTACATGCTGTAAAAAGCATATTGATCTATAATAAATGCACAATTTATTTAAGGTACTTAATTGGATAAGGATTAATGCTGTATTGTTTAAAATCGCTTCGTAAATAACCATTTTTTAGTAAAGAATAAAAATGGTTATGCTGGGTTATCCCTAAGAGATAGACATATACCATCGCGGACTTTTTTGTTGAACTTTTTAAGGTGAACAATACTGTAGTACATTATTTTGGTCTATCTCGTAGGGTTCAGCCAGCGTTTGCAATATAAGCGCAAAAAAACGTGCTTATTTACGACATCACATTAGAAACCTTTAAATTTATCAGTGTTTCTCTACTATATTATGCATTTATTATACATACAAACCTTCCTTAAGAATCACTCTATCTATTAAAAAAAACCGCATCAAAATCCGTTGCGTAGTTTTAAAGATCTAAGCATACATACAGACATACAGCGAAAGCGACTTTGTTTTATACTATGTATTGATTATTATAACCAACTTTAATCTCTTCTCTAAACTTTAATCTCTTTGCTAAGCCGTATTTCATCAATAATCAATAATAACTGAATTTTCAGTAATTCAGTATGTCAGCGACTGCCGAGATAAACACTTCTGCATGGAACTAAAACACCAGGAAACCAGAGAGTGAAGCAATTTGTAAGAATGTCGATACTCGGTAACTCGATACGACATGCTGACATTAGTAGGTGCTGTTAACTTTCAGTTAGTTTCGCTTTCGCACACTAAAATAATGTTATGAGCTGAGATTTGGGATAAGAAATTATAAACGGTTTTAACTTCAAATTTATTTAATTTAATAATGAAACACAGATCTTCGTTTTCTTTATCTGTTCGCTTCGATCCGATATCTATTTGTATTCCAAGTGGAACTCTCCCTCTCTCCGATATCACCCTCGATTCATAAAGCAGAGATAATGGCTTCTAAATTCTCTGCAAAGACTAGTCTCGAGACAGATATAGTAAGATGATCTGATCTGTCTCACTCTCAGTTTTTTTGAATATTCTGGTAACGTTAATATTCTCGCGTTGCGTCAGACATTACTGAGATTCATTAGCGACGGTAACAACTTACTATTCGGTGGGTTGTATGCTCGTTTATCTATAACAGCAATAAAAAAACATACCTTTGAAGCTTCATGAACAACGTGATGTTGCTTCCAGAAGTCTCGTTCCTTTAATAAATTAAAAATTAGTAAAAACATTTTACTTTGGACACATTTTTAAAATGGACAATCTTTTCTATAAATTTTTCATGCATTTGAAAAAATATTATCAACTCGAATAATAATTGTAGTTACGTTTGTACATAAGGTTACATTTATTTATTTATTAACTAGATGACCCGCGCAACTTCGTCTGCGTTACAAAGGGGTTCAAAAATTGTAGCCTATATAAGCACGCGCCGCCCGGCGCAAACAACTACGACCCTGCATTTTAAATTTGTAATATCTTCGATAATATTCACTTAAATTACATGCTGTAAAAAGCATATTGATCTATAATAAATGCACAATTTATTTAAGGTACTTGGATAAGGATTAATGCTGTATTGTTTAAAATCACTTCGTAAATAACCATTTTTTAGTAAAGAATAAAAATGGTTATGCTGGGTTATCTCTAAGACATATATAGACATATACCATCGCGGACTTTTTTGTTGAACTTTTTAAGGTGAACAATACTGTAGTACATTATTTTGGTCTATCTCGTAGGGTTCAGCCAGCGTTTGCAATATAAGTGCAAAAAACGTGCTTATTTACGACATCACATTAGAAACCTTTAAATTTATCAGTGTTTTTCTACTATATTATGCATTTATTATACATACAAACCTTCCTTAAGAATCACTCTATCTATTAAAAAAAACCGCATCAAAATCCGTTGCGTAGTTTTAAAGATCTAAGCATACATACAGACATACAGCGAAAGCGACTTTGTTTTATACTATGTATTGATTAAGCATTTGCCGCTTACATTTGTTATAAAAATGTAAGGGACCTTATTTAACCTATATTTCGTGTGAGTTCTTGGTATGACAAATTTAAAATTGCTTTAAAAAATATATATTATCATAATTTCATGTACAGAAAATAGGGTATAATCCTTAAAATTATCTTGACTTATTTCAAATAAGGCAAATGTTTTCACTCGTACTCTCTCCGGGGGCAATAATGATAAGATAGGTAATAGGTATAATGTTTTTTAGAACATAAATGTTTCATCTGAAAGAAGGTAAGTCGAGGCAAAAACTATGGTAGTTTTCTAATTACAGCACTATGCGGCATAATGCTTAACGTTGAATGTTTTAACTACAGCAACGCTTCGCACAATCGAGCACTCTCAAAGTAGTGTATTCGCTTGATGCGTGCAATGGATACTAACTCAGTGACAGAAAATTAGTTTTTAATTAAGTTTTTTTTCTTTAAGTTAATATTGATCGAAATGTTTTATTTGGATCTTTGCCTTTTCGCCGAAAATCGTTTAGCCGATTGTCACTTGCCAACACCTTGCCAACTAACGTTTCGCAGAATTTTATTTTGCAGAATAATCATTTGTCCACTTGACAGAAGTTATATTTTTATTTCCCGAAATGTTGGTTGTCAAGTGATAATCGACCAAATAATTTTCGGCGAAAAAGCAGGATTATTTTTATTAACTTTAGTAATATTATTGAAAAAAAAAAGTTCCAATTAGTTTTAACATAATTCGGCATTGTGCCCCACTGAGCCGCATTCTGTAAGAATGGATGAAATAAAATAATGTTTCGTATCAGCAAAACGTTCTATCTCTAATATATAAGGTACCTATTTCCCGTTCATGTCGCATAGTTTGGAAAGAAAGAAAGAAAGAAATAAATAAAAACATTTATTTGTGACAAAAAGAGAAAAATATCATTTTACAAATTTTACACACAAAAAGGAAACACTTATTTGGACACCCTGTATGGGCCAGACAGTTGTTAATGAGTTGATTTTTTTATGGGTTGTTTCGGTGCTAAGTGTGGTAAGGTGTTTTACTGAATAAAACAACAACAAAATTAAAAACCAATTTATTTGTATTTTATTAAAAACTTACAAGCTAACAAGAAACATCAAGATCCACCTATCATTGTAATATTCAAGGTTGATTAATTTATTTTACTACATCACTGGAATTTACTTTGGGGAGTTGACTAACACACTTTTTATTTATCATTTTGCGCAAAATTAAGTTAGGTAATGATAAATAAAATTATACAATATGCACTGTAACGTTCGGTATTTTTTAACTACAATAAAGTGGAATAGATTCGTATTGTCAATCAATGTTTGAAACCTACTACACTTTCTAATGTAATTATTGTTAACATTACTGAGTATTTATTTACATGTGTACAGTCTTTTCAAATAACTTAAAGAGATCACTTCTTAACGTTGTACCCTTCTCCCTGAGGATCCAGAATCCAGGGATAGTTGTTGGGGCACTCCATGCAAGTGAACAGACGTAATGTCTCACCTGGCAACTCCCTTGTAGTTAGTGGGCAGGCATTTGGCAACGAACAGAAGGGTTGACCTTTGACATCACATTTGTCTTGTTTCCATTCTTGGAAGTCTCGAAGTGAAGATAATTCAGTAGGGTTTTGCATCCATTGAATGACCTGAATTAAAGAAGTGAAGTAGACATCGTTCTTTTCTAACATTTCTTCGATAAATTTGATCAATTCATCTCTGTATTCTTTTTTAGATTTGAGCCATGAAGCGTGGAAATGAAGACCTAGAGGAGCACGGTTGGTCGTGTAGTGACGGTTAAAGTTGTGGCGAAGAAGTCTTCCGAATTGTTCACCACTCTGGATATTCGAACAAGAGTCAACAACGTGGCAACCTGGCAGAGATTCATCGAAAGTAGGATCATCTCTTCTGTCCAATTCATTCATAACCATTTCCCAAACTGGATGACTTCTAGAGGGGCAGTTGTGAGCATTACCGTTACATTTATGTGGCATGCGGAAGTAAAGAGTATAGGGCCAAATTGGCACACGACCCAGCGGGGCAGTAATAGATGCATCGTATACGAAATATTGGTCTCCCATCATCTCAAATTGTTTGTTTCCACCTACACGTAAGTAAGGAGCGCGTACTCCAATAATGGACGAGTCAGTTATGTTGGCGAAGCGTTCAACAATAAGACGAGCTCCAGCCATTTCAGCTAACCAGTCGTCATAAGTTCCACTAGTCCAGTACTGAGGATCATCTTTGTGAGTTATAGAGAATACTGAAATTTCATGTCCTTTACGGTGTAGTTCTTGTACAGCTGCATAGTTAGTATATTTGTGTGATACGAAAAATGTTCCTTTAATTTGACAGCCGTTGGGATTGTGACGGTTTCCGTTGAAGATTTGATCGTATAAATCTATATTATCCACATTTACTGCACCGTTAAATGTAATAGTTATCATTTGTGGTACTTGATTAGGTTCTATCGCTCCGGGAATTCGTGTTCCATCAGCAGAACAGAAACAGTCTGGTAACACGCACTGGTTAGGGTCGCAGTCAGGAGCTCTATTCGGATCTAATTCCACAGCTGTTGATAAGATAGGTATTAGTTATTTTCCAAAAATCACAAAATCAAATTGTTTGTTGTTTAACACAAATGTGTACTTACTACAAGCATTTTCATCTGATTCATCTTTACAGTCAGGTTTGCCGTTGCAGAATAATTCTTTTTCAATACAATCACCACTTCCACAAGCCAATTTACCTTCAGGGCAGATAGGTTCATCCGTTTTCAAGATTGGCAATACTTTGCGTGGTTCTGCAATGATGATCGTAACATTAATAAAAAAGTTTTTTACGGTGTAGGGAAAGTTGTACAATTTAAGTCGTTTACATGTTTTACTTCGTAGATTTCTTCATAAAATTTTTGATTATTGTGTTTATAAGTACCATGTGACTTTTTATATAAAACAAGTTTCACTATCTGTTCACGTTTTTTATGTTGTTTTGTGTACAGAGGGTCAAATCAGAAAAAGACAGTCGTGCGAAGCAGAGTATGGTCAAAGGTAAATACTGTTATAAGAAAAAATAAATACTACTAGATAGAGTAAAGTTTATGAATGTCACTTAAATGATCGAGAGATATATTATGTTGATGAAGATAGAAAGTGTAGAAAACCAGATGAAGAGTAATTTACTAGCAAGATTAACTAGTAGGTATAGTAGGAAAATAATTTTAAACAGTATTACAAGTAATTTATTAGCTGTTGTGTGTAATGAGGATTTTTTTTGGAATTTGGTTATCATTAGATGTTATGTAGGTAACATAACTTGAAACTTCATATATCAACAAAATTGTCACTTATCATCTATGTTCTAATCGTAAAAATGCACCAAAATCAGGAAGCAATTTTTGTGTATGATACAAGTAGAATGTGAATTAATGCTTTTATAGATTATAGTATATGTACTAAAAGTTAACTGTTAAAATAAAGTCGTGAATAGTTAATGTAAATGTTAGAGAAGATATAAAATAGATATTAATGATCGTGAAGCGTAAGCATAAGTTAGCTAGTGTTAAAAAGATGCGTGATAGAAAAGTGAGCTGAATTGTTTGTGTTCTGTCATGTAGATTTTATAGTATTATCATAATGTAATTTTTTATTTTACATAAACTAATATAATAATAACAGTTTTTTGGAAACATCTTTTTCGAACTGATACTTGGTGAAATATTGTTTCCCTTTTCAGTATAATATACAGCTAAAACATATTTTAGTATTTGTGTCAAACTATAATGTTAATGCGTAACAGTGTCCGGGCCATGGCGGGCCGTTCCCTCGCTCCGGGCCTCATGCAATACACCTAGACTACTGTGCGACGCGGCCCTTTCACCCAAGCCTGCTTGCTCGCTACGCGCCAATAGCTTCCATTTCGGCACTTACTCTCGAGTTTGTCACAGTTGGTCACTTTACCCTTCCAGTCGCACGTTTGTTTATCAAGATCGAAAGCCAATCCAGACGGGCAAGTGATCTGTTTAAGACCTGACCTAGTGCACCTGCGTTGACAAGAAACGTGGAATTAAATAACAGTATAAAGACAGGAAGCGGCCATCCGGAAGGTCAACCGGTTGTCGAGTTTCCCCAGAACTAATCTGACTGGTTCGACACGGAAATAAGCCCTCCCGCAAGACCACTTCCTGAACATAGCGAAACTTACTTTCTAGTTGATCGCAATTCTTAACATTCGTTTTCCAATCACAAGTTTGACGGTCGATATCGAAGGCGAGACCTCCGGGGCAGCGCACTGAGGCGAGCCGGGTGACGCTGTTCTCTAGGCCCTGGTCGCACCTGTGCATAGCCAGTTACTTTACTAACATAATACACATAATAATACAATAATTTGCTTCGTACTGTTATCCAGGTAATATTTTACTTTTACACAGCTTAGTTGCTACTAACTCCGACAAATTCCCATGATGATTTATAAATAAGTAATAACTAACTTAGAATGTACCTACTTTCTATAAGTTACTTCTGTACCAACCCATTACTGCCCACTGTTGGGCTCAGGTCTCCTCTGGCGAGGGATAAGTTACTTAAATTATGAAAAATAGTGTGGCTTAAAGCTCCGTTGGATGTCCGTCTCCGTTGATTTTTTTTTAAATTGAAACAGGTCTTTTTAATCGAAACTCTCATCTGTGAAACCCTCAAATTACTTTAAAAACCCTTTTCTAAATAATATGTCTAATTTAAGGTAAAATATTACATTTTGTAAAGAAACCATGATAAGTTATAATTTAAAAGTTACATACCGAAGTGAGAGCCACTCATAATAATTCTAGGCACGGAAAATACCGTTCTATTCTCTAGCTGGAATATCAACTCGATGTTTTTTCCTTGTTTACTAGGTATCGAATTATTACAATGCGGTAGCGTTGAAGAACGGTGCTTTTATAAGAATTAGACAAAATTACCTAAATAAAGTCAGATCACATTCTACATCAATACAATAGTAATAGGTATCTGTTAGGTATATTAAACTTAATTTATTTAGCCTTAAAGAATATTAATCTTATTTATATTCAGTTAATTCGAGTTAAGTCAGTAAGTACATTACAAAAGTGAACGTGGAAAATGCCTATGTTCAAATATAGAACTCACCTGACGACATCGCGACAGTCGCCTTCAGTGGTGAGACGGAAATATTCGTCAGCGGGTCTACCGTCGCACAACTGCTCGGCGTTCACATCATCTCCTGAAGAGTCTTCATCTTGCCGCTTCACACGTGTTGAACATACTAAATAATAATAATACCAAAATAAAAACTTACAAAAAACCTCAAATATAAATCCGACAGTTTAGGTTTTGTTACTAAAACAAACTGTTTTACAGCACCGAAAATGAAAAAGTTGCACTGGTGATTAAAAAATTAAGTCTCATTAATATAAATAATAATTGAACTACAGTGCCTAATTACTTGAACCTAACAAACGGCTAAAAAAGAATGCGTGTGTAACAACATATTATTGTTATACCGAGCGAGTAGGTATGTCCCAACAAAAGCTTAGGCAATTTCTTAGTCGCAGTAACCTGATTGTGAATGTGGCAATATTTTGTGCGTTTAATATTTATGCTGAAATGCAACTCTTTGTACATTTTCAAACATTTTAATTATTCCTGTTCTACATTTTTAGTCTTCCATTATTGATTATGATAGCTTTACTGAACGTTTGTTGAAGCTTGATGCGTAGGTAACTTAGTGTCGGCATTGAAAGTGGAAACGTTGAAAAGAAATCGAGGTCAAGCCAACGTGCCACGTAGCAGACCGGCATTATGTCTTTGTTGCGTCAACCAATGTTTTCGTGAAGATAAAGCATTGAATTAGTTAAACTACTGACACATGAAGTACAATAATATTTAGATTACTTTATTAATATTATGAAAAAATAACGTTGTAATTTTAAACTTAATATTTTTCAAAAAGTTAAAATTTTTAAATTAAAGCTTTATACGATCAGTGATACTTTAGTGTTGTTTATGTACTTTTAATCAGAAAGTAATTAATATTTTTTTTTTCGTATATCGCTGTTAGAAAAATAATAAATAAATAGATTTGTAAGGATTTCATCAATTTTATTTCCTTGTGTTTTTCAAAAATATAATTAAAATATATTAAATAAACTTACCCAGCGAGCCAAGTAATAATACACTGAGACACAGAAACGCGTGTCGAGCCATGGCGCTCGGCGAGGACTGGCTGCTGCTTCGCGCGCCTTCTACAAAGTGCAAGAGCTCTCCGTCGCCCCTCTTCACCTATTTAGTATTTATATAACCACGCGACACGAACTTAACCAACAACGCACTCGTAGACACCACCCGTCCTATATCCGCTACGCCGACAGCTCGTGTACACCTCTATAATACCAACTGAGCTTTTAATAAATACTCCACCTCTATGTACGTTACATACGCTAACATTGCAGTCTTATAACATACATGTCGAATGCGTAATATAATTATACATAATTTCATATTTATTTTACATTAAACAAATACAAAACAATAATTTATTAATATGCAATATTTGTATTTACAATGACACTGATTCAAAAAACGGTCGTATCAACATAATTGTGGTCAGCATGAGGTCTTGTTTAATTGAATTATCAGTCTGAAAACTAAGATACTTATTTATATTATTAATAAAGTTTTGTTTAATGATTAAATATTTTTTAAAGGTCTAGGATTCACATATAAAGCTATCACTGTTTTACACTTTATTACCACAAGATGATATAAAAGAATTATTAAGTATGTTAAATATTTTGGATATGGAATTTATATCAATTGTTTTAGTCTTGGGTTAAAGAAAGCTCGGGAATTCATAATATTTTAATTTGAAGTGAAGAAAACTATTGAAATTAATTTTTCTGTAAGTAGAATCTTAGATCGGTGTAGGAAGTATACTTGCGAGTAAGTACCTACTTGTTCAGTACTAACTAATTAAATCCTTTGTATCTAAAATATTAAATTTGTTTTCGATATTACGTAACACAAACCAATTTCAAAATATCTACAAAATTCTGAGAAAATGTCAATGTATTCAGAGGTCACTTTTTTATAACTTATCCAGTTACGAGTATTTGCCAAAAGTCAAGGTTGAACATTAATTTTACGTCACGCAGAAAATAAGTAAAACGATGAATAAAGCTTGTTTGGTTACTACGGAATATTATGCCATGAATTTTAAATTGGTGCCTACTATATTATTTAAGATTATTATACTAAAGTATGTTGGTCTCATAAAGAAAAAATAAGTTTAAGCTGTGTTAGTTATTTTATTTTCTAAAACATTTAGGGCATTTCAATGATATCGATATATTAACGACCTACGGAACCGTAGAATAACGATACAGTTGCATAAGTTATGCTCTATGGGATAGTGGTTTAAAGATTTTGTGGTACGATAATCTGATTTTTTGTATGCTCCTACAGATCCCTCCTAAAGATCTGTGTATTCAGGCGTCGTCACATTTGATTTAAAAAACAACAATCGAAGAACAAAACATGTCTGTCACCCATACAATGGCTGTTTAACAAATGCGTTTTAAGAAAATTAATACAATGCAGCAAAACTAAAATATAATTCAAATCGGTGTTTTTATTTTAAATGAACTGAGATGATTCTAGCTACTTTCAAAGACTAATCAGTGTATTCGTTGACCTTGTGACAGCATCCGGGTATCTTGTATTATGTAACGTACTTACTAGGAACCAGGTTCACGAATAATAAGAGAGTAATCATTTATTTGAGGTTTAAAAAGTCACATGAGAAAAGCAATTTATTGTTTTGTTTTATGTTGTTTTTGTAAGTTAGTCATGTTTTTCATTTCTTCGAAAAGTTTCGAGGTATTGTAATGATCTAATACATACGTACCTATATATCTTCTAGTTAAAATTTATGAAAATCGCTCTCTCCATTGATAGCTCATGTAAGTTGCATAATTTAATGTTGACAGTTTGTCTGTGCTTTTATATTTTTGTAACTTTTGTGAGTAAGTACACAATAATAGCAAGGCAGTCTAGATGCCTATTCTTTAAACTTTCAAGATATATGCAAGTTATATCTACCATTGCGCAACGATTTTAGTGAAGATTTAACATTTAAACTATCAAGTGCTTGTTGATGCGATCGTTACGTATGCATTTGACCTGAATGGCGAGACGCGCCGAATTAGTGAAGTTTTGCGAGATTATTGTGAAATAATTTGAATTTCCTGTTTATTTAATATTAAGATCAATTAATTAATTATACGGAATTGTTCTTGTATAAACTATGATAACAAAATGTATTAATTTATTTAATCACTATATTAACACGCTAAAGTATAATGTAGGTATTATATAAAATTAATCGCAAAATGTGTTACTAAGAGCATAATTCAACAACGCCTAATTCAATAAATTATTTCTTTTAAATGTTCGTTGTTCGTTCGTTCATTGTTCGATGATGATGAAAAAATGAAATAAATATAAACATATAATTGACGCTTAATAAATTGCGCGGGCAGCAGTTATTTTCATGATTTTCTAAGACGAACTTATGGATTGAATCACAGGTTTTTAGAATCATCTGTAATCGAGTTGTATCAGCGCGCACCGTCGCGTCGCCGCGTCGTAGTGGTGGTCGAGTAGTAAATTGGCGTCAAGTCGTCGCCGTCGCCGCGACGCAGCTTGTCAAGTAGGCGCGCGCGAGTCAAGGATTCTACAAGATATTTCCTTTCACTTGCGACAATTCATGTATTACATTTATTATGTATACAGTCATCTAACTGTATACATTTGCATACCGCGTTTACATTGCTTTGTAGTTGGAAACATATTCATACTAGATATACTTAGTTGATACACTGTATAAATATTAGGCACGTCATTGTTAGGTAGGTAAAGGTACATTTAGTTATTAATTCATCGAAGGTCAAATACTCAGTAGTGGTTAGGTACCGGTTTCATTAAACGATGATCAGACACCAATTTCGACATAAAACCAAAGCGATTATTTGCATATGATAGGAAATTAGGCATTTCATTAAAATAGCACCGTCAGAATACTAGAAATATATTTTGTTGTTGGATAGAGATTTAATTCTAGGAAGCGAAGTGCGTGCGATTTTATTGCAAGTGTGAAAAAAGGAGCCTACCTGATGGTAAGTGGCTACCGTTACTCATGGGCTTCGACAAAGCTAAGGCATTGGGGGCCGTTGCCTTTCTCCCACTAAACAGGACTTTTCTTTAACTTTGTTTAAGTAGGGACACGTCATGGAGCTTCGATAACACCGAGAACGAAAATGTATTTGTTACTAAAATATGTACCCACATTATTGTAATACACACAAAAAGTTTGGTATATTTGTACTGACTGTACATAGCTGGAAATAAACAGAAAGGTTTTTTATTCTTTTGTTCATTTCGCAGAAAACCTTGCGCAAGGGACGAAACTCGTTACGGATTATGTTTGTATCCTGCAGACGTGTTATACGAGTAGGTACGTACTTACTGAACCAGTAGGTACATAATAATACATATAAATTTTAAAATATATGTGTGCATTGAGGTAGTAATTTTTGTAGTCTTAGTGCCTGTGTAAGTTTTCGGTTGATTATACCTAAAACTTAAAGTAACGATAGAATTTTTGCGAAGTAGTTATTTACGACGTAGGTACTGTTGTCGAGCTGTTGAATTATTGGTGGTTTTTAGACGCAGTAGTTATATTAACACTTAACATTAATATTATTAAAGGACTGTAGGTTTTTTATATTTCATGAAATAAATAGATTAATATAAATACACTTTGTTAATTCCCTTGTTTTCCTCAAGAAGTTCACCACTAGAGTTACAATAAACTGTCATACAAAATAAATTTCGTGTTTCAAAAGTAACCTTGGAATAATGTAGGTTTTAAGAATTACTAATATTGTGAGAGGTCTCGACTATTAATAGTTGTAGGTAAAATGACGTGCATCCACGTTTTGTGAATTTTAATGTTATTTATTTAAATATCGGTTCCTTATCGTTTTATATGTATTTTAATAAGTCATTTTCATTATTAGAATTTTGTATTTTCATTGTATTGGTTAATAAACGTAAATGTCACCTATTATAATATTATATGAATATTGTAGTAGTAGTTCGTGAATATTATCGGATTTTTCAAATATATTTTTGTTTTGTGAAAAACGCCTAGTTTATTAAAATACATTTTCACAATTTTGTACATTAATATTGTCAATGAAATATAATTTAATATAATAAAAGATCTTGTAATAAGTGATAACAAAGAATTGCGCGATGTGGCAGAGGAGAACTTTCACTACTTTCACTGTGGCAGGCTGCACTGCGCCTCTTCACACAACCATACCTAATATTTACACCGAACGAAGTTTCGACTCTCTATTTATTTAGATGCTGTTAACAATACTGTAGTTTTTTCATTGTCCTTATTCTCTGGTTCAATAACATTCACGTATTGCAAAACAAAATGGAAAGTTGGTTATGGCTTCGAGGATACGTTCATACTCGTACATAGATGGCGAGTGATGATGATGTGCAATGCAACCGCCCACAGATCTCAGAGAAGATAGTGTGTTGGTGGCGCCCGCTGTCTATTGTTCCATGATCGCATCGTCACGCAATCATGAATTCTTCTGACATGCGTCAATAGTACCACTGACAACCCTACAAACAGAGTCCTGGAAACACTACGCCATATTTTGTTTTGCTAACCTATGTTTATAGTATAATCAATATTTAATAAAACTGCATAATACTCCAAAATGTTTTACACCTCGTTTGAAACTTGGATGGTATAAACTAGAAATGTGAAAAAGCTTTCTTTCAAGGCTGCTCTTTTCAAGGAAAAGATTTATGGTGTTTGGAAAATTGGCAAATAACACTTAAGTTATTTAATTATGATAATTATTTATGTTGTTTGTCTGGTACGGTCAACCAGACAAAAAAAAAAGATGATCAATGAGTTGCCCATGTAAGATTAATAGGTATTGTCACTAATCTTTCAATTATTAAACATGGTTGGTGTATATAACAGCATTGTACTCAAGGTGAGTATAAAGCAAATATATTTCGTACCAGCAGTCAACATTAATTTGTGGTCAAGAGTTCAAGACACTTTATACACGAAAGCGGTGTTTTTTTGCTACATTAATCAGTCATCACTGTGTGGGTAGGTGTTTGTCAGCTGTATGAAATGCATGCAGGAAAAGTACCAAGAGAGGCTAATGACATTATGTTTGCAAAACATCACGTTTTAAAATTCTCGGTGCGTATTTCAAATTGAAGTACCTAAGTATCATTCCTCCGAGTAGAATTGCGAAGGTAATTTTTATTTGCAATAAAAATAATTACAAAACAAGTTTTGTGATCGTTAATGATAAGTCTATGTTAAATAATCCTAGATCGTAATTGAAAAAAAAACACTGTTTTTTACCGAAATAAAAACATAGTACATGTATCTATCGACTATCGTGTCATAGTACTTATCTATATCATTTATTTATTCTTATTATTTATGAAAGAACGTAATAATATAAATTATGCGTTTTTCCAAAGAAATATTAATATGCTTTACCTTAACTATTTTTACATTAATAGTTTAAATAAAAAAAAATAGAATTAGAATAGGTATATCGACTAAACTCAGTACTAGTCAGTACGAAATACTGGGTGTATTTCGTACTGACTTAAACGGCTTGTACCTCTAAATCTTAATATGAAAAAGATTTATGTGCAATTTTTCACAACACCACTGGCTCAAAACGGTGAAGGAAAACATCGTGAGGAAACCTGCATATCGGAAAAAGGGTTCTAAAAATCCTTTGAAGATATGTGAAGTCCCCAATCCGCACTGGGCAAGCGTGGTGGACTATGCCTAACCCCTCTTCGGAGGAGACCTGAGCTCAGCAGTGGGCAGTAATGGGTTGTTACAGTACAGTACAGTTCCTGAAAATAACGTCATAAAGGTTCATGGAATAGGCCTACCGGGGATACCACGTTAAAAAAAACGCGCCGAGTACACTAACTCACAGGTGGTGTGGAAATGTGTGCATATTATGTAGAACGTGATTCTTACAAGCGTAATATCTGGGAAATAGTGGGTCTTAGAGAAAAAATCATAGGGACCATTTTTATGGAGAATTTTAAGATCTACAACTTCGCTCTGAAGTACTTTTTCGATAAAACTTACCGTTTTCGAGAAAAATCCAAAAAACCTAAAATTTTTACCTTGGGCCCCCAATAAGTCCCTAAGCTCACATGGGACTGATGGGGACTTTTGACACATTATTCCTTGTGGTAAACCTAAGGTCTCTACGAAGATTTGGCTTTGTCGGAATTTTCTTTATTTCAATTGTCTATAATGACCGGACTATTACATATTATTATGTTTTATCTTTACGTCTCTGTATCTATTTCCAGCTACACGCATTGAGATATAGGTACTTACTTAAAAATTTTCGATTGGATTTTTGGCTTAGTTTTTCTGTAAAGATTATTATGTCTTTTTGGATTTTATCAATAGATTATAATTTATCCTTATTAATTAGCGTTTATTATGGCTTGGAACTCATACTACTTAGAAGAGTGGTCATCAAAAATAATACCGTAATAACGGTTTATTAGCATTATTAAATATAAAACCGATTAATCAGATACTATGGTATATTATGTTTATGTGAATAGGTCTATGGACCTATACAACTTTATAGTATAGTATAAAGTTGCAATACCAGAGGCATTGCAAAGTAATTACTTGTTACCTAATATAGAGAACTCTTTTAACCCTTTTGAAGCTTCTTTATTCTTAGGAAATAATTGTTTTAAAGTAATTTAATTATCGTAAGGATTTTTGTACGATACCATATTCAAGTTTCTGTACGATAACATAACTGTTTTTTTTTTTCGTTTGCTGTAAAACATCTCAGATTTGAATTATTCTCGCTTTTTGTGCTTATTTTTAGTTAATACAAGTCTCTAATTTTTTTTTATCTGGTGAACAATAAATTATTTAAAAAAAAATATTAAAAACTATTTGTCAAGAATAGTACCTTTCGTTAATTATGTCTTGCCTCAGCTTACAAGTGACGGCATAGTACTGAATCTTATTGTTTTATGCTAGAATTTCGTTTTAGATAGGTCACCTGGTGGTTCAAATGACCCATAATTTTTCTTCATGGGCGTGTAGTCTATAAGTGTTTTAAATATTATTTAACTTTTTTACAATGAATTTTAAGTACATTTAGGTATATTTAGTAAATAATATTATTTTTGTTATTTTCGCAAAAGGGTTATACTTAACGGCGCCTCCTTGGTGTGAGAGTGTCACGAAACGTAAAAGAAGAATAATGACATTTGTGAAATCTGACGTTTCGGCACTCTGATGCAACTCCGGGCTCTTTTGTGGAAGAAGGAAGCAAAACGTGTTCGGCGGAGCGTCGTTATAGTATTTTTCTAGAATAATTATTGTACAACTTCTTAACAAGTGGTTTTAATTCTCCTCGCCCGCCTACCCACATTCGCTCGGCAACCGAAGATGAACACTATAAATGATGATAATGACAATGAGTCGTTATACTTATCCTTGAACGAGCTCTTTTAGCTGCTTTTGTTTTTAAGTAAGTTATTTTATAAATAGCGAAGTTAATGAAATAAAAGTCAAAAATAATTTGTTTTGTATTTTTAATTAATTAAACAGACTTACAGTAGAAAATCACATAAAATATTAAACAGACCTATGAAATATTTATGTGAGCCTATATTACATACAATAGGATAGGACTTAGACTACGGGCGGGATTATGACCCGGTACACTTTGAACTTACTCGAAAAGATGTTCATTAAATATAACTGCTTCAGTTACATTACCTACAAATTTGTATTTCGAGTAACAACTCAACCAAAACAATATCAACTAATAGAGCACGCGGGGCTCGAGATCATGGCTCCTTAATAGTGGCCATCGCCCGTCGGGTCGTTTAACCAGGGGTAGTTGACTGGGCACCTCAGGCAAGTTTGTAGGTTAATGGTTTCTCCGGGAACTTCCTTTGAAGTAAGCTTACAAGAATGAGGTACCCAGCATGAAGGGTTACCCTCGACGGCACACTTCTCCCTCCATGGCTCAAAGTTCTTGGCCTCAGTGACGGTGCGTGGGTTCTGTATCCATTGAATGACCTGTGTCATGGTAACGAAGTAAACGTCGTTGTGACTCTGAAGAACTTCATCTATCCAATACAAAAACGCTTCTAAGAATTCAGGATTATTTTTCAACCAAGCGGCATGGAAATAAAGTCCCAAAGGTGCTCTATTCTGTTCATAATGACGGTCAAAGTTGTGATTGAGGAAGTTGTAAAATTGGTCTCCGGTGAGAATATTAGAGCAAGAGTCAACCATAGCACAACCCGGTAGATACTCATCGTTGGTAGGGTCTTCACGTCTGTCAAGTTCGTTCATCACCATTTCCCACACTGCGTGACTTCTAGTTGGGCAACTCTGCAGATTTCCATGGCAGCGGTGGGGCATTCTGAAGTACATGGTGTAAGGCCAAAGGGGTGGGTTTGACAAAGGTGCTGTAATAGTACTGTCGTATAAGAATGCTTGTTCTTCCATCATTGTAAACTGGTTGTTACCACCTACACGTAAATAAGGTGCACGAACTCCGACCACGCTGTTGTCAGTAATGTTAGAGAATTTTTCGATAATAACTCTCATACCGGCCATTTCTTTGCCCCAGTCGTCTACGGTGGCGTTGCTCCAAAAACGTTCATCGTCATTGTGCCTGAGAACAAAGTAGAATCAATTTAAAATAATGATAAATATAGCAATTGCAGTAGTTAATGACTATAGGGATACCCACGTAATAGAATGAACTGCGATTTCGTGTCCCTTGCGGTGAGTTTCATGAACGGCGGAGTAGTTGGTGTATTTGTGTGAGACAAAGAAGGTGGCCTTGATATCGCAACCATTCGGGTTTTTGCGCTTGCCGTTAAAGATTTCTTTGTACAATTCAATATTGTTGTTGTTGATTGCATCATCGAAGGTGATTGTGATCATCTGCGGAACATCTCTGGCTGGTAAGTCACCAGGGATGACGGTACCGTCTTCGGAACAGAAACAATCCGGAAGAACACATTGAGAAGGATCGCACGGCGGAGCTCTGTTGGGATCGTTGTCAATATCTATGAAAAAAAAAACAATTCTAAAGTTTATGGGTAGTAAACCAAGTCCACCTAATGTAATAACAAATGTAGAATGTATTTGTATTTATAAAATGATGATGCTTATGAAATGCGAATTTGTAATGTGTCGCTTGAAGGCAGCTGCCGTCGCGGTGAGTTGGCTTGAATTAGCTACATAACTTGGAACCAGTATGGGTACTTTCGCTGGCCCATTTTATTCCGAGCAATAGTCATTCTTTGAATTTCACTTTTAATTCAATAGGTACATTAATACAATTAACAAGATTAAGTTTAATACAAGCTTCGTTTTAAACCAATTTAATTTTACAAAACATTATTGAATCTAAACCAATTTTGTAAGCAATTTAATTCGCGAGCTTCACGTTTTGACGTAAATATATAATCCAGGGTCATCAATACTAGTGAATGGAATGTAGTATTCTTATCATGTACATAATTACAATTCAGAGTGAATTCCAGTCATACACCAGTACGAGGAATAATATGTGTGGTGCGTGATATATGATTCGACAACTAAGGCGTTCATCGCATTCTGACTGACAATTACTAGTAAGGGGTCAGTTACCGAGTACTTATTTACTTCCAATAGTAGAGGAGCCCAAGCGGGGATTCCGGGATTTACTACAGCGCGGCAGATTAATATACAGGGGGTACCTTGTACCCGGTTAAGTACCTCCACAAAATATGAGGCCCATATCTAAGGCCGCCCGTGAAGGATACAGGATCAGATTAGTAAAAAAAAATTGACGATCAGAAATTCTCGAGCGCGTCAGATTAAGGTAGGGTGAGTTAATTACATCCTAAAAAGTGTATATTCCAATAATCTGACAATTTGAGAGTGACGTAAAAAAAGGAGACGGTAACAAAGTTGTAAAAAAAAAACGTCATCTCGACATTCTCGAGCGTAGCTCAATTTTTTTTTATTTTGAAGGAAATAATTCAAGAATAATAAAAAATATATAATCTGACGATTTCCGCAAGCCAAAATAACAAAAATCTTATATATAAAAATGAATTGCTGTTCGTTAGTCTCGCTAAAACTCGAGAAAGACTGAACCGATTTGGCTTATTTTAATCTTGAAATATTCGTAGAAGTCCAGGGAAGGTTCGTTCGAGAGATATCGTGAACGATAGAAACCCGAAAAGTGTTTTTCGGGATTCCGAAATTTATCTCCGAAATTTGTGAGTCGATCAAAATTACTTATGAGGATGATAAAACTACGTCGAATGGTGCCAACCGCGTTAAAATTGGTTGATCCATTCGAAAGTTATTGCGGTTTGAAAATTCCAAAAATAGTGTTCTATGAAACTTCTATCAGACTTTCGAGCTGGGAGAGCTCAAATGCATAGAAATATTATTTCTTTGAACTCAGGAATGGAATTAGCGGGAAGTTGCAGGGATGGCTTTAAAGTGAACCATTTTTCTATTTTTTTTTGTCAGATCAGGCGAATCCCTCTAGATAATCGTCAGATTATGAGACAGTACGTTTAGAACATAAAGATGAACCATATATATCTTAATCTGACGCGCTTGAGTATTTCAAAATGGCGATTTTTTTTTGCACATTATGAAAATGGCCGCGAGTTTGCGTCCCATCGAAATCGTCAGATTAGTGAATGAGAGCTTTTTTTTGGTGTACTTAACACTCCCTTAGAAAATCTGACGCGCTCGATAATTTTTTTTTTTTTTTCATTTTCAACCTTTAAATACAACCACACGCATCACGCAAATGATCAGATTAACATACGTACGTTATTAAAAATACGTAGAGCATTGATGCTATCAATATCTGACGCGCTCGAGGATGTCCATGCAACAGTTTTTTTTTACATATTTAAAAATCTATAGCCCCTTTCCCCACCGATGTAAAGGTATATGTCATATAACATTTTTTTCTTCTTATCATCTAAGCTTTGCATCCCAATAGGTCTCTTCAACGCTCGAGTAAATCCCCATTTAGCATCGTCGCCTCCTCTACTACAATTGATATAGACGCTGATTCAATACCGCAACATGAACGGTAACATTGATTTTAAATTAATATTACCACTGAAAACCACATTATGTTTTTTAAATAACTATCTTTCATGTTTTACTATGGAAGTTCTAAATTATGTATAATAATTAATAGGTCCCGTTTATATTAAGGTAGGCAAGGTTATTTAAGCTACTGAATAACTGTAATGTCCACGTTATATACGTACCACAAGAGTTTTCATCAGATCCGTCAGTACAATCTTTTTCGCCGTTACAGAAAAGACCACGTTCGATACAAGTGGAATCACCGCAAGCGAGGAAACCATCTTGACATAATGGCTCTTCAGTGTATAGAAGTGGCTTCACTTTACGCTCTTTGTTCTTGAGCTTACAGTTCTTGACGGCGTCTTTCCAGTCGCAAGTCTGTTTCTCAATATCGAAGAACAAACCGGCGGGGCAACGGATAGCTTGTATTCCCTGTTACGTACAAAAATATCTTTCAGTTGTTTAACTCTCTATTTACACATAAAGAATCGATTACACAATACTTTGGAAAGTCGACTCTAAGTTGCGTTAAAAACAAGATGTAAATGTACATGTACATATAACCTACATAATAATACAAGAATGTGGCACAGTAAACATTCGACATCGATTGTGCAACGATCGATTATAAATACCAGGATGGTGAGGCAAGGACGAGAAGTTTAAAAGCCAGACGAGTGTTAATTTTATGCACATTTTTAATGCGGTAATTGGGGACTAGCTCATGGTATTAAGCATCACTCCATCCATGAGGTCGAAGTTTATTTGTGTTGCAATAATTGTTGTCCTTCCCTTCAAACTTAAACACATGATGCTTTGTGGCAGACATTGACTGATGGAGATCATTACTTTTGAATACTTTTGTAATTGAATTTATTCCACGAAAATTGTTTCAGTTATACCATAAAAATTTATAGCATAAAAAATCTAATAAGTACATGAATTTTATAGTATATTCTTGAATTTTTCATACATTATTTTAAACTGATACATCTTCTTATATATAAAAATGAATTGCTGTTCGTTAGTCTCGCTAAAACTCGAGAACGACTGAACCGATTTATCTTATATTAGTTTTGAAATGTTCGTAGAAGTCCAGGGAAGGTTTAAACGGTGAGAAAATTTCCTTATGTGACACAGACGAAGTTGTGTAGGCCAGCTAGTAATTAATATTAATGAACGTGGAAGTCCATGTACATAATGTAAATGTTACAGAGGTAGTATCGAGTTGTATTATAATGACAAGTAAGTATGTAAGTAGGATATGTACCGAGGCTGTGCACTGGATGACGTCGCGACAGTTGTCGCCCTCGCCAGCCACCAGCCGGAACCACTCTCCAGCGTCCTTGTCCTTGCATAGTTCTTGTTCTAAGCTTTCATCTTTCTTCGCCGTCTCGTCCGCTTGTCGGCGCCATCGGTGACCATCAGCAATCGCTGTTTATAATAGTAATAACGATTAATGCACGGAAGTCATGTAACAAACGCTGTTATGTTCAGTGAGTGAACACCGGAAACGTACCGTTACTAACTAGCCAAAGGTATCCACATTATATAAGTCAGCCGTCAATACCTACATTCGATTTCAGCTATCTCATATAATACTGGTTTATCGTTTTGCATTTTTGGTTCTCGTGTTCGAAATGTCAATTGGAAGCCTGAGTATATAATATTTAAATGTCAAAGGCTAGGTGAGCGCTCATGACATTTGACTCGCTTCGAAATGTCAGCTCTTGAGTAAGAAACAAGGACGATTCTTTCTATATCTTCTGTCTATTCCGCATTATGTACATTATGCATGGCATTTCATTTATATGTCGATTATGCTGATGAAATTATTAAAATTCTTAGATTTCGGAATAGATGATTTCCTTGAATTGTGTTAGATTATGCTAGGTTATTTAAATGATTCGTTTTGGTTTCAACACACATATATTGTTTATAAATATTTTTTTTACGCTAAATGTACTGATTGACTTATATTACAGTTTTTGAGAATTAAATACATAATATATCACCAATACAAATAATAACTACAAATTCATGTCAGTAATGTAAAATAGATTCAGGTTTCTGAGTGAGGGATGGAAATATTTATTTAAATGTGGACGTGTAATATGAACACGCGATGTCAAGAAACCGACCGCAACGTTATCTAACTAACACACTCCTTTCATTAAAATAATATGTCGATAGATTTTGAGCAATCATTTATGTATGTAGTTCATTCTTGAAAATCAAAACTAAAAGATTTTAAAATGTTTTTCATTTCATAGAGAATAAACTAGTCAGAAAATATATGATAGTTTAAGAAATGTTTAACACTCAGAATTGAATAATTTAAAAAATGCTCTTTTCGAAAAGACTCCTAAATATGACATCTAAAAGAATATAGTTATTACGAATATTGGCTAAGCTCTAACATTGCTGCTTGCAACAGCGTAATATCCGTATGTGGTGTAGTGAATAGCGATACAGTCTGGATTAAGAGGCTCAGTATCACGTGTGCTCAGGCTGCACGGTTAATGTGTCTACACGCATTGTTCTCAGCTGATGTCGATACTTGTTGCGAAACATTACAAGAGAAAACACTCTACTGCTATCAATAGTTTTTATTGTCTCGCTTGCAACAGCCGGCTATCGAACCGACAGGAGCTACGTCAAGGGAAGTGAAACTGAGATTGTGTGGTTTTTTACCTCATTTATTTGCTAGACTCAATATGCAGAGTTTATTTTTTGTTTAAATTAAAATCTTTCTTCTTAGAAAAATTGTATTTTTGATGTATTTTTACGGCCGATTTTATTTCAAAATAGATTAGTAATATAGATTCACATCGCTCTGCTGAATTGATTCGATGCTGATGGCAGTATAGATTTGATAATATTGGCATATTTACAGTACAGTTTGCATATTATCGTGCCTTTGGGTATTTCTCTCTTTTTTTCTAATAATAATTAACGTAAGCGAAATAATATATACAGGGTGTTAAAATCCGATGAAACAATACTTTCACAGCAAATAGTATACTTGATGTAGAAGCCATCCACCAAGTCTGGGTTTTCTAGGCATAATATATCATAAGTTATAACTAATCAAAACTACGTGTTAATTTTCTATTAGTAGGAGTTTATTATAGTACGGAACTCTAAAATTGCGATCGGATGCGCCTGTGTGCGTTAAAATAGCATATAGATATAGCACGCTACATGTAGGTCAGGGTAGGGTTGTCAAAAGTAATACAAAATAATAATTTGTCAACTTTGTATGGGAAAATAAAGTCATTTTTTCCGTTTCAAAAGTATGTGTATATGATTTGAAATGTGATATAGATTAAGCCCTTAAAGTATTGTTTCACCGGGCAACAACACCCTGTATAGTAACATTATTGTCACAAAAAATTTAAATGAAGTTTTGTAATTTAGGTTTTTTACGGGAATAACCGTTATAATGATCTCTTTAAATAGATAGTAAAGAAATAATATAAAACAAAGAGTCATAAAATAATGTTATGTTAATAGAGGACACACGTGTTGTAGTTCCGCTTATCTACAGGTACCTACAACTTAATGAAAAATTAAGTCATTAGTGATATTTAGCAGAAGAGGTCAAGGTCAACGCAAATAAATTTTAAATTATTCAAAAATTCATATTAGAAAAACAGAAATATTAAATAATGAATATTAAAGTATTTAAATATTGTTCAAAACTTGTTTTAATGTTAATTTTAGGAGTGCCGTTTCTAATTGATTAACGACAATTTTAATAATTTAGAAGTTGGATTACAGATAATGTGTTAAGACTAATCCTTAATAGAGAGAAAACTTGTTTGTGATCATTCAATTCTGGTGTAATTCTAGTTTACTCAACGTCAATTCTCCAGGGTACTAAGAAATTTAATAGCACGCATTTATTGTACAAAACCATTATCAATTATAAAAAAAAACAAAAATAGTATTATTTTTTCTTGTTGTTTTTTCATCTGCATTTAGCGTATGAATAATCCAAATAGTAATGCTAATTAGCGTGTGTATATAATTGAATTGAATTTTTAATAGTTTATATTTTAAAGTTAACAAACTGATGTCAATAAGTATTATGTTTTTTCTAATATTGCAACATTAGTTGCTATATTTATCGAATCAGCTATAGTTAAGTATAGAAATTAATATTTATCTGTAACTCGATTGAATAATAAAAGGAAAACCTGTTTCCTTTGACCCGGATCTATCAAGATTTTGACAAGTTACGGCTGTGCTGCTAGGTATGTAAAGTCGCCCTTATTTAAATAAATATTCCAAGAGATCAAAAATATTGTTCAAAGGTCCGAAATAAGTTTCCAAAATATTTGAGACCATATCATTGTATTTTGGATGGGGTAAGACGCCTTAATTTATAAAAATAGACTTTACCTCAGTTGTACGATTAAATCATAGCAGAAAAAAACAAAATAATTATTAACAATAACATCGTGTGAAATAGTGGTATTATCGCATTCGTAGCACGTTGTGCGTTGATGTCTTTTGTATGAAGGAAGAATTACTACGCTACGTTAACAACTTGAGTGCGAGAAAAAAAACGTTTTTATGGTATGATGCGTTTTAGCTGAATTACATACTTATTTCAAAATGAATGCTCAATAAATTAATTTTGTTGTCATTCTATATCTTATCTCATTGTTTTAAATAAATAATCTAATCGCCTTTTTCATTAATTACATCTGCAGTAGGTAATTTATAAAAATTCTCAAGTTAAATAAACTTGATTCGTGTATCAATTTTAGATGTTTAAAGTAGATCTACGATTGTTTTATTTTTCTGTGCGATCGAACGAAGCACGTATCGGACTATTGTTTGATTTGAATGAATTGAATGTAGTGAGTATGCGGGAAGGTGGACGCGGCCGTCGACCGAATGCTTCTATGGAATGCCGAAGTGCGACCTTATGAATATTAAGTCGTCGTCGCCGACTTTCCTTCAAGCGGCGCTCCCTTTAGCTCTGGTCTCGACGTTTACGTTAACTGGAGACCGGTGGTTTGCACGCGGAAGTACTTGACAATCACCTTGGCTATTTATACAGTAATTGCAGCAGCAGTGCATTCACATGATCAGAAGCAACATAAAAAACGAATTTAAACACTATCTACGAAATGTGTCTTTACACATTCGTTCAGTTCCGAGTACTCTTAGAATAGTATAGTAAACTACAATCAATCATTGCCTCTTATTTACTTATTTATAAATGGAGTATCAACAGCTTATATCACAATTTTTCGTAGTAACATTTTCATTTTATTAAAAGTGATATTTTTCAGTGAAACTGTCTATTAACTAAACAGAGTTCAGATCTTTCAGATCGAAACGACTATGAAATTACGGTGAATAAAAATGTTTAAATTGTCTAAAAACCTCATCGTTCAATAAAAAAAAATAAAGTAGGAAAATTTTAAACTTCTTCACGATACTTTTTTGCAATTAAACTTCACAAAACCTTATTTTTAATATAATTAAAATATTGCGATAATTGAAGTAATTTTTGAAATAATTACATTTAATCCGCATTGTTGTTAAAACTGTTTACATAAATAGTATGTCGTAAATAAGAAGGTTGGCATTGAGAAAAGAAAGGAAAATGAAACACGAAAATTGAATGAACAAAAGGTGCGTACAGCAACGATTGGATTTTTCGTCGTTGTTCATAGGTTCCGGTCTCTATTCAATAACAGGTGGGCTGAGAGCTCCTTCGCAATTCCTTCCAATATAACGCAAAGAAAACTTAAAATAATAATTTTTATCACGATAACAACACAGCGTTTTGTTACTACCTACTATAATTACAATGACATGTCGGTATGTGTCTTAAAAAGCTTGTTTCATTATTTAATTATTTACTTTATTTCAGAGAAATAAACTTTTATTAATGTATGTACATTTTTTAATTTGTGTGATTAACATTTAACCTTTGAATTGATGTGACGTTTAAGCATCATTAATGCGCCTCACGATAAACACACAAGATTAATGTAACCTATCAACTTTCGTAAAAGTTTCTAAAAAATCTAAAGGTTTTCACTTCACTTAACATTCGAAATGGAGAAAGTAAAATGAACCTGAGAATGCAAGTTAATATACTGAACTGTCACTTTTCACTCTACTCGTACCTAAATGCATCGTGTTTTATTATCATAATTTTACTTCAATATATTTAATTAATAATCCCAATTTTATATTGTTGTTATTGTATAGTTAGTAAGCTATTATTCTTTTGTGCCTACTTCGAAGTGTGTTTTTCGTTACGCATCATGTTTATTATATCACTGAGCAGAAGTAATTTGACCTTTACTAAGAAGTGACTAGTATCGCTACAAAGATACTACACTATAAATAATTTAACAAAAATAAATATGTACCAATCAAATATGTTTTCTTGTCATCGATTTATGACTTTTAATATTGTTCTATTATTACATATTTTATTGTTTTCTTCCTATTATTATGAACCTTTTAAATATTGCATTAACTGATTAACTCGAAGTAATTATTCTTTGCATGTTCTAATGACTCAACAATTCTACTGTTTTGAATCCGGTTGTGTGTTTTTGTAGTTATTAAAAAAGCAAAGGTTAAATAGTTACATTAAGCATATAGTTATTAAATGAATTCACTGTTGGGGATAAGCACAATTGGTTGGTGGTTAATTTAGTTTAAGTGTGGTAACTCCCCCCTTCGGAGGAGACCTGAACTCAGCAGTGGGCAGTAATGGGTTGTTACAGGTGGTAGCTAGTGGTATTTCTACAGGCTAACCTACCGCTCAACAAGTGAGACATAAAGTAGTGTAATTGAAAATAGTGATAAGAGGAAAATAATTACTTCGGGTGAATTTTCGGCTTGATACTAGGATATTAAGTGTGTGTAATCAATATTAAAAGAACTAGACTAAGCTTTGCCATTGGTATTAATATTTTAAATGCAGTTAAGACAAAGTACTTAATGGGTACTATTTATGTAATTTTACATAATATAAGAATTCAATACTTTACTAAAGCTGTACAAAACAATAAAACAAAATATGCGGAACAAGAAAGAAGAAATTGAATGAAATCGTTGTGATAAATAAAACACCTACCAAATAAGGAAATTAACAAAGTATTGAATTGAGGTGAAACCGCGATCACATTTAGTGCACATGTTATATCTCAGAACATAAATACGTTTCAATGTATTGATTACAACACGGTGTCCGAGTTATCAGGAGCCTGTCTAGGTGTCTGTCACGTGTACCGAGTTTCATAACTGTTTGACCCACAGACCTCGAGAAACAGTGAGCTTTCCATAACGATTTAATAGTCATTGTTAAATAGCAACATACATTATTATTGCTATAATGAGTATCTAAAAACATTTATACGTAAGTACTAATTTCAAATATCTGTTACATCCTATGTCCATATCCTATCCTGTCCATAAAATATCCGTTGTAACATGAATGGTTTATATTCATTAGAACATGTACTCAAATATAAGAATACAGAAACAGAATGCAGTGTCCAGTTGAGGTTGCAATAATGTTTGCTGTGCGAGGTTTTCACAATGCCTTTCGAAGTTAGTCAACATTGCATGCCTTAATCTAATCGTCAGGTTTCAATTTGTTTGTTGATTGAGTGAGTGTCTATTGGATTTATTGTATTTCAATTATTAATTTCATTTTGATCCATGTACTTCATGTATTTTTTAATGAAGAAAATGTGATTTCTTTTGAACGATCGCTTAAATATCTGGCGTTTGGATGTGACCGGTGTCGAGATGCCTTCGACATTGTGACGTCACCGGCTCAAGCACAACGCCGCGCAACACGGAACGAATGTGAAAGTTCTTTGCAGTCTCAGTGCAGCACGACCACAGCAGGTGCTGAGTCGTAGTTTAGCAAATAGCCAATAATTAAATGCTCATAATAAATAGTCATCAAGGCTACCTTTTTATTCACTCGTCAAGAATTAAAGGTCAGCGTCTACTGTAATACGTTGGCAGTATTAGATTTGTTTACTAAATGTTCTACATGCTCGACGACTGTTACTGAAAGTAGATAATTATTAGAACTCATTGCATGTTTTCTGAGTGTTGTAATTGTTTCATGTACATTGAATTGAATAAAGAGCTTAACTGTTGAGGGAGGGTCTTTCACAACACATTCACACATGAGTGGGGTTTGCAATATCAAAAGCGACGTTCGAAACACGATAACTAGTGTCTATCCTTGAAAAGTAATATACATTAACATGATTAGTCTGCAATGTAAACGATCACAATTGTTCATGTATTGTTAATATCAAAAGAGAAGATCTATCTCGCGACAGTCGAATCAGGGATCACTTCACTGTTCACTTCTGTGACACTCTGATTAATTACAATCACTGAATTGTGGAAAGGTGAAAAGTGGATGTCACAGCACGTGACCTGTGACGTCGCGAGATAGATGCTGTCTGGATACGTTAGACTAAGGTTAGGACTCACCGCTGGCGAATAAGAGACACGTCAGAGTAGCGACACGGGCGTAGCGCGCCATGACGGGATCACAACAGGTCGTTGCGCGGCCGTCGTGCGGTTAAATAGTGGCCTCAATCTGCGCCCCGCCCGCCCCGCTCGCCTACAGCTCCTATACTTCTGCCAACACCCTTCGCGCTCATCAGCTGTGAATCATCTGCTGCATCAAGATCATCTTACTCTTCACTTGCATATGTCTAAGGCGCTTCACTAAGTTTTCAGCGATCATTGCGCAAGAGCTTCTTGCCAATACGACATAATCGACAGAAAATGCAATTAAAAGTAATTATGTTTACGATTCGTACGATGTGAGTAACTTGGTAAAAGTCTATACAGAAAAAAGTAAATTTAAATTCTTAAACTAAAAAAAAAACGAATTTTTAAAATTCAAATTATATAATATTGTTTCATATAGTCACATTATGCAAATTTAAAATATTTTTACCTTAATTATATAATTAGTGAAATTTTTGCAATTATATATTTTTTCGTATTACAGTATTCGTATTACATTAGTTAGTATTAATATAAATTAAAAATATATATTATTACATAAATTTAATTATTGTCACATATTTAGAATACTTCATGGCTCCAGTACGATAGCTTTGGCATAAAGTTTATTACTAAAATCAAGTTAACAAATTTGAATTTTACTGAGTCGTCTACTTCAAGGTTAAAACAATTAAGATTTGTATGCAACGACTTTATAGATGTAAATTCTTGACAAGAAAATAACTGCATACTGTGTATAATATTTAAAATTACTCAATCGTTTTCCAAAACTGTCATTGTTTTTATGACAGTGTGTTCAGTACGAGTATGATTCAACAAATTATTATATGTACCTATTCCTTGTTATTTTACATAGTACTTGTTTTATACATAAACATCACATCATAGTGTAAAATATAATTGCTTCACACCTGTCTGTCTGATCCTATATATTCTTAAATCTTTAAAACTACATAATGGGTTATGCCTTTTTGGTCATAGATTCATGAGGAAGGTTTCTTTGCATACCTACATGCATAATTAAAAATAATAGAAAGTATTTATATTAATAGAGAACATTGGTAATTTTATAGTTTTTTGATGTGATATCGTAAATAAGCACCTTTTTCTGCCTACAAGCCTACATCGCAAATGCGTTAACATTAATTTATGTTTAAAATTTACTATATTACAAGAGCAAAAAGCGTTCATGCGTATTTCTCGAAAAAAGTAAGTTTGATAGTGCATGGTAATGGACAAAGCACATGGTTCCTTATGCAGATAATATAATACCTCTGATAATGCCCCTGAAGCTAAAAAGTTCTGGAGTTGTTCCCGCAAGTGTACCGAGGAACTGCTGAAGGTCACAGGAAGTTACTTGACACAGAAGGAATATCGGACAAACAGAGTCATGACGATGAAGTTATTGAGTTGTTATTATAAAACGGTTCCTTCGTCGAGAGTGAAAACATTGAAGTTGTTTGAGCCGGAAGGAAATAAGGAGTCGTGGGTGTAGGATGTTAAACTGGTCTTAAACTATACATATACGGATTGATCACTATCCTCTATAAGGGTTAGTGTAGAAAATATGTAAAATCATCATTTTATCTTAAATTTATTAATCGTCATGCTTGTTAGAAATATATATGGTAAATATTTTTATCTATAAGCTTCTGTTATATAATATCAATTTACTTGTAGGGCTTTAAATTAACATTTTTCTAGGATTGGAAATTAGTAGCACTTAGCACATATTTATAAATTGTTATTTTCTTAAAAATTTCTTTAACTTTATTTTAGTTTTGCTATGATCAGCGGTAAACAACCTTGAAATAAATAAATTTGCTAAATGTGATCTTCAGTTAGTATTTGAAAGCATATATTATTATGAACATATGTTTTGGATGTACTATATTATTATTGTACCAACTTGTATTGTTCTGCTGTGGGGAACAAGCATAATCTAGTAGATTTTGAAGAGGTTTGCTATAAATTATTTAAATAAAAATTTTAAGCTTGAGAAGCATAGACTATTCTTGACCATACTTATTTACAGTAAATTTCCGAGATAGCTATGGTATCACCTATAGCAGAGTTTGTCTTTGTTTAGGAACATGCCAATCTGATTACTATCATTAAACTAGTTCTTTGACTAAGACGCGTACACAATAGAAATTACTAGAGCTAAGATCGTGAATCACACGCTGTGTTCAGCCAGCCAGTTTTGCAATAACATTGTTTCTAGATCTCTTATAGGGTTCCTTTTATAGGGTCTTCGTTGTAACTAACGTTAAACAATAACTTAATCGTTTACATCGACTAACACTTAATCATTTAACTAATAAGTTTTTAGTTGTATTAATTTCTTGCAATCATTGTTTTAATGAAGAGTAGTTAGGTCAGGTATTTAAAAAAAAAAAAAATCAATTTATTACCTATTAATTCGCTTTGAGACTAAAGAACCAAAATCTCTTAACAAAACGACTGGATACACCTCACCTGAGAAATCTCCAGGAAATATATAAGGAAATTCCCACACTACTAGCAACTACAGATAAAATACCAAAGCAATTTATCTTTGACAAAAAGTATAAAATACAATTATCAGGAGACATCGACACCGGTGTGAGTAATGACACACCCTTAGAAATATACACCGATGGCTCTAAAACTAAGACAGGAACCGGTTACGGAGTTTTCTCTGAAGACTTAAACATACATATCCATAAACCGCTAGGAACCCTCAATACAGTATTCCAGGCGGAAACTATGGGTATCTTGGCAGCAGCAATAGCCATTAAGAACAGGAACATCAAAGGCTGCAAAATCACAATATTTTCGGACAGTCAAGCGACTTTGCTAGCCCTGGAGAGCAACATACACACATCAGGTATCATCCATGAATGTCACGAGGTCCTCAGTGAGATATGTACTAATAATTACAAAACTTGCAGTCCCAGACATTAATCCAAAACTTACAAAACAACTACTGCGCCTGAAGAAGAAAGACCTAAAAGCAGTAGTAGGAGCTATAACGGTACATGGACCGTTTAATAAATACCTTTTCACCCTAGGTATAACTGACAGTCCGCTATGCAGAGCCTGCATGGAGGAGGAAGAAACAGCTGCTCATGTGCTGCTGAAGTGCACAGGAGTCGCACACTACCGGGCATTACACCTTGGCTCACCGAAGATGCTCTCTGAGGCGGTCGCCAGACCTAAGAAGCTGGCTGGCTTCCTAGAGGAACTGGGTTGGAGTACATCCTAATTTCTTCTTCACCCCCACGCAAAATAGGCGCATTTACGACGTCGATTTGCGGAAAATAGCCCGCTCAATCTATCTATCTATCTATCTACCTATTAATTGATTTCGGACTTAAAGTATCTGCACCGACTATCGAAAATTACAAAAGCTATCAATAAATATCTATGTAATAAGAAACTATATATTAACTTCAAGCATATTATTATGTAAAGCGTTACTTAAAGACTAAAAAGTACAAGATTGCTACAAACCACTTTGAAGATTGTCTTACGTAAAAAAAATGTGTAAAAATATATTAATTATATTTTATAAAAAAATTTTAAAACTGTGATCTCCTGTGTAATAAAATTAAAACGAAATTACATTTTGTCTCCGAAACTCTACAGAAGTTATCGGATATAGATATCAGAACGAAAACCTTTTAAGTTTACATGTAGGTACCAGTTTTAATATGTTGTATGTACCATCGTTAGACGTGGACGTAGAACACGAGGATTTCCTTTTCTTAGAAATACATATTACGTTAATGTAATTAATCATTCTGTCTTAGTTTATACATTGAACACCACATAATAGTCAACCTTAATCTGTAATTCTTACTGTATTACTTTTCAAAATTAATAAATCAATTCTAGGCATCCAAACTCTGTATACATTTGCAGCCCATTATGTAAATATCCATATTATATTATTTTGAAAAAAGAAATCATGTGATCATCAAATGAAAAACATTGTAATTAAAAATGAAGTCTTCTTAATGTAAAATCATGTAACGTGTGCATAACAACAATATTTAATCAATTAGACACAGTCATAACCATAACAACATGATAACGACGTATAATAGCAGGAGCATTGAATAAATCAAACAGATTTTGTAGATATTGCTTTATTTATTAAAATTATAGCCAAATAGAGATAAATAGATTCGTGAGCTAAAACATCAGGTATAAAATTATTGATAGTCAAGAATCACAGGAAAACATATTGCTAGATTGAAAAATAAATTTTCCTACTTAAACTCTTGTAATATCACTCGTGAAAGATATATTCTAAATCAAATTACACGCTAAGAGTTATTAGATTTAAAATCTAAAGAAGACACTTTGCTACTTTCTAAAATACCTACGTACATTTATAATCATACAATGGCCTAATACAAAAATACAGTAAATATTTAGGCTAAGAAGATTATTCTAAAAAATAACATACAAAGCGCGTTTCCTACAAATAGACTACACATAAGTCAATCACAACAACTATGTTATTACATATTTGATTAAACGTGGTGTTATTATTGCTACGTGTTACAACTCTCCCAACACTGTAGTTTACTTTATTACTAACCACAACACTCTACTAAATATTACGCTTAAAATATTGAATATCACAATACTTCTACTAAATTAAATAAGCAGATAAGATGAAGAAACCACGTTGTAGGTGGAATCTCAATTATCCGTAAAGAAATGATTACGTAACGTGTGAAACTGTGATGTTTGTGTAGGCATCCGTGTGCATCATTGTTACATCGTGCACTTATTATTATTCGACTAACAATAAATCAATGGTTAAAATTATAATTACGAAATTATGTCTTAAATTAATATTTACTCGCACAGCCCAGCTTGATGACTTGTTTCTAAGAAATAGTAAACTGAGTTGATTAATTATGAAAACAACACACACGTTTTTAAAAACTATAGCATCTGTAAATTTTGCCAGCCCGCAAATTTTAATAGCCAGTGACCCTCCTCTTTTTTTTAAATATTAATGTGTTTTTTTATAAATTTTATATAAATTATTGTCAGTAAAAAAAAGTTTTAAAATAGCGGGTGAATTTACAACAATTTTTATGACCGTTTGACGACCCTATCACAACTGATTTAATTATCGCAGTTATTATTATTCGGCCTCAAATTAAATTTAGCAGGGTTAAATAAATTCAATATTTCACGCTCTCCAACTCTGAGGTTCGTTTAATAATTGAGAATAATTTGAACTGCGCAAACAATGCTATGGAAAACTTTAATTCATAGTTATTAGACATCAAAAATTTTAAAGTTTCTTAATTTCCTTATCCAAACGAAATTATCGATATCATAACATATTATCAATTATTAGCAATAAAATAAGGAATGGATTAAGGTTATATAGAGATAATGACTATTATAAGTATAAGGAACTGGTATCTTTGAGCGAAATAAGGTTTCAGACATTGACTTTCTATTTTAAAACAAAAGTTTGAATTGTACTTTTTTTCTACGTTTTCACAACACTTAACACTAATCTAATGATCTAAACATTTCACCTACAAGTAAAGTATTTGTAGCACATCTATTTAAGTTCACTAAGCGTAATATAAATAAAATTAATACTTTTTTCATTGAAACCTAGTTTTTTTTTAAACGTGAATTAAGCTGAAAGTTACTTTGTTTAGGCGATGAGTGGACGACACTACAAAATCTACTAAAAATATCGTTTCTTTCACTACTCATTTATTTATTTTATTTTTTAAGATATTACTGTTTAAGATATCAATACAAGTAGGTACTTGTAATACCTAATAATCAAACAAGCAGGGTACGATTTATAGAGATGCTCTTTATATAGTTTTTTTATCTCCTTTTTATTACTCGAGTAAGACAGTTATTATTGTGATCACTTATCACGTGATGAGTTAAAATCAAACGTTAGATGCGGATGTAATCATCGCGAGTTAAAGTTTAATGAAATACCACATCAATCGGCTTACACAACAACTTTGTATTAAGCTTCTCGCCTCATCGTGGCCTATAAAAACCACAACATAAATGTAGTCACCTACTTTGAGGTACAATACAATAGTGACGTTTATAGTTTTAAATAAACTAGTATCTTGGTGTTTTTCGAACGACTAGCTTTCATATGTCGCATCAAAATGACATTTGTAGGCAACGGTAACTGTCTCTGTTAGTTAGCTGACAACAAACACAATGAAACAAAGAAGGCATGAAGGAAGTATTTCGGATAATAAATGCCATGATCAAAAACGTTATTTAAATTGTAAGTAATACACGTTTAAATAATGTCGTGTAATTAAAGGACAGTGTATCATCTTAAGATTGTAACAAAGGACGGTCCACTTCATTTCGAGGTTCTGTAGTATTCTGGTTGGGTTCCGTCGCTTCATCGTTCACCAGGAGTGCATCTCGTGGGGTCGCATCAGGAACTGACTCTTCAACCTGTATAATAGAAATCATAACATAAAATGTATTTAATTTTTTTTTTATTTACCTAGTTACTTCCACCAAATCTAAAATATTGTGGTATTTTCGATACTGTTTAATAAAGCTATCTTAATATCTTATAAATGAGTGTAAACTACGAGTATAGCAAATTATATTTTTTTGGTAGTAAAGTTAACAATAGTATCGTTTTCGATTTGAATACTTTGTTGACATTATACTGAAACACATTGAACCAAAGTTCTTATTTAAGATTAATGTAACTACTACCACTTTGAACTTTCCTCTAAAAGAGGACCACACTTTGCGTTGGCACAACATTTTTAATATTATTTCTCAAACCCTTAAGCATCTAAGAATACTATATCGTTTCCACTGTGTTGTCCATTTCCTACAGATATCACAAAATATTCTAGACCGTGTACTTGTCTGTCTACGTAGTACAATGTGAAGTCACTATTGTACTTGTCTTTATAAATGCCCTAGTTCTCATATTACAAGGACGGTCGTGACGAGAAATCGATCTAAAATTATTTATTAAGGATTAAATCTAACGTCTAATATAAAGAGGCGTAGTGATTACGTAGCTCTGTGAAAATATGAAATATGGCTTTGGTAATCACAAACTTCATTACGTATTACCAAATTGTTTCTGCATCGTGAACATCTAAAAGGTAGGTAAATACAAATTGAAATATTAAAGATTAAAAGATTAAAAAAAAATAATCAGCCATATACAGTGTAATATACAACTAACCATTAGATCCTCCTCTCACTAGGTCAAGCCTGCCTCGTGGAGATCTTACTAATACATTTATCAGTCAAATTAACCGTTTGTATCGATACCAAAATAGGTTTTAAGAATTTCGTTGAATAGTCATCATGTACAGTGGCAATATGTACAATGCCAATATCAGTGAAGAAATTCATTTACCACGTGTAGATACATATACTGGCATCAGGCAGACTATATACGAGTGAACTGTGTTATTCGGACAAAAACATGATATCATCAGCCCTCCTCCAAATACCTGTTATAATTAATGAGTTTCAAATACAAATTATATGCCCAATTTAGGCTTCATTGCATTTTACAAAACAAAACTTAAGTTTTTTTGTAATAGAATAGCGTTAAAATTTACGATTTCGAAATAATTTCACGAAAACTATTATTTTCGTAACAAATTTATTAGTTAAGTTAACGTAATCTGAATCGCAGGGTAAAAAGTAAATTAAAAACATAGATTAAACAATAGCAGTACCTACTAAATATTTAAAAATAAACAAAACGTGTTTCTAAGTATCCCAAAAATAAGTTATCTGATCATATAATTATATGATTATAATTATCTGAGTTGATAGTTAATTATAGCTTAAAGTAATTATTTTCCTTCAATTCTTACTAAAAAAAATATCATAAATAAAGTGATTTATTTAACGTAATTTTGGTATTGTGAAATATTAATAGTTAATGTTTATAAATTACATAGTGAATATTTTTGAAACTTCGAAATAAAGTATTATGAATTCCCGTTTAGATTAAGGATAACCACAATTCTATCCTTATTGGTTTAAAACTAAACAACTCAAACATACGCTTGTTTCATCTTTTTATTTTTTTTCGTTGTTTCTTGTCGTACGAATCTTGTTTTAGCTCAAGGTCAATTAGGTTAGGTATTTAAATTGTTGTTTACTTTAAATACCTAAGCGGGTTTTAGTTAAGTGATACTTGATTTCCGCAAAGAAAACATACTTTAAAATTGTTTTGTTAATAGAAATACAAGATACATACCTATTTTGACATATTATCAAAACACATAGATGATGTGATACTTATAAAATGGCACAAATGTATAAATTATGTCGCTTTCTACAATTTATTAAAGATACATATATATGGACTCCTTTGTTTGTGTATACTTACGGATATGTGGCCTGATGGAACATCATGTTTACCCTGGAGATAGTAGGTCATGAGCTGGCCTTTGCCTTTGACCGCGACTAATCCGCGCTGCTCGAAATAGTAACCGAATTTCTGTAAGATCTGACAAGTTTCTTCAGTAACCTAAAAACAATTTATGAAATTATATTTAACCCTATTACGAATAACTTACAAGATACTATTATGTTTAACTAATCAAAGATAATTCATTCAGTGTTTCGATTGATATATTAACCTTCACATTGTGTAAATTTTACAAATTAATGTTCATCTCATAGCAGCAGTATGGTGTTTCGTCAACTTTTATGTACTGAATAGATATTGTTATAGTCTTAACAAGAAAACGACAAGGAAAAATAAATAGAAACGACCTAAAAATTACAATTTTAGAATAATACAATATTTCATATGTTAAGCAATAGTAGTACTTCTACATTCCTGATATTTACTTACATAAGAAGGAAAAGGAGATTGAAAATAGATATTAATTAACCTTTTTACTATTACTACTACTATTCATATTATATATTTGTCGTAAAAAAATAATACATTCGGTTAAAAAGAGGAATATAATATTTTTTAAATAGAGGACATCAGACATATAAAATGAAAGGATGAGAGATAAATATGACTAACAAATATATGTGTCGACATTTAAATACTGGTAAATATCAGGAAATATGTTTGCACAGACAAAACCACTAACGTAAATAAATAAGAATACATAATGTTTTCGTAGGTATATAACTAGGTAGGCTGTATTCATAAGCATTACGCCCCTAGTTAATCGTTAAATGGCAGCAATGCTGGTTGTGTAACTGTGAAAGGTCGCAGCAGAAGCCATCTTCGAAACAAGAATTGAAGTGTCGTTTTCCTTAACTATATGACACTCGTCAATCCGCAGTTTATTGCATTAACGGGTATTTAAGGATTGCGTTATTGCGTATTAAATAAATTTATTAATTATTACGACCGGTGTCCATATTATCTTAGTTCACATTGAAAATAAATTTAATAGATATCTCATTCATATTCAAATTAAATGTTATCAAATATTTTCTTCAATAATTAGCTCATGATATAATATATATGAATTTAACGACTTCATACTTGGTTGTAAAATTTATAATACAGTTACACACTGAATAAAATCAAATAAAATTTTACTTCCGAAAAGGAAAGAAATCTAAATTGTTAAATTGGTATGATAAATGCAAAAGAGAAACTAATTCATTTAATAAAACGACAGACAGATAAAAATCATTTAAAGCGGTAATTTCAAAAGAACAAACAAACACTACAAATCTTATTTATTTAGATTGTCTAAAAAGCTCACCTCCGTACACGTAACAGACGGTTAGTCGTCTCAAGATTAACTTTAAACAAGATGTATGACATTTTAAAGGCTACATAAATTTTATTATCTGATATTTAGTTTGCTCTAGTTATGAATTAGGTATTTTATAGTAATACTATCTACCTACATCCATTTGCTTTACCAAAATATTTTGTAACTGTCAATCACTCAAAACTCCGTTTAATTATTCTGATAATGAATGAGTGATTTTCTATATTAAATTAATCGTTTTCCAAATTCTTAAGGCGAGTATTCTTCACCTGAATACAACCAGCTTTTCCAGTGCTCTCCATTCTAGATGCGACGTTGACAGTGTTTCCCCATATGTCGTAGTGCGGTTTCCTTGCGCCAATAACACCTGCTGTGATTGGGCCGTGGTTGACTCCCAAACGAAGGACAAAGTGGTTGAAAGATTGTTCATTGATGGCCGCGAGCACACGTTGCAACTCCAAAGCGAACTCCACCAAACGGGCAAGGTGAGCCCATCGGACCACTACTCCATCTGATGGCTACAAAAGCAATATGAAATACATGGAATTTACTTAATCTATAGAACCTATCAAATAAATGATGGTAAATTTCAATAAACTATGTATTGTTGTAATGAAAAAATTTAATTTTGACTATACTTCACAAGATGTCCTATAGTTTTGCATTTTTATGTTTTTATTAAAACATAAAACGTATTACATGTTGTCATTAAATATTTTGATTTCGAATTAAAACGTCACCTCGTCGTCGTCACGATTGCATAGGTCAAAACAAGTGTAGTATTTCACAATTTTATTTAACCTTGAGTAATATTTGAACTTTACAACAATTTTATGCTTTTATATTATGAATCCCTCTTGTGAGGAGACCTGAGTCCAACAGTGGGCAGTAATGGGTTGGTACAGAGTTGAAGTCCTCCATGTTAAAGAGTTTTCACTTAAATCTCACTGCTTAATGGAATCAACATTTTGTATCTCATTTTATCGTACCAATATCAAATGATGAGACAAATACACTACAAAACATGTTTTTCATTCATCATATTATCGTAAACCTCTCATACCTAACAGTTACAGCATTGCATATTGTATGTACATCGTTGTGTAACATCATCTAACATATTGTTAACGGACGAGAGCTTGCATATTTTCACGGTTAGATTGGTCCTATGCACCGAGTCTATTGCAGACAGGAAATCACGGCACCGCTCTTTGCACACGATTCAAAACAAATATTATAATATTGTTCTCAGGCCGCGGTCAGGTCAATTTTAATAATTGTTGCATTCTTTATAATGTCTGACCTTCAAGATTCAAACGACTTTATGTTTATATTTCTTAAATTATGTTTATGTTTAACTTAAAATAAAACTTGATGTTGAGCCACGTTTAATCAAGTGCCGTTTGCGTGCGGTTATTAAAGTTGTACCTGCATTTGTCTTGTAGGGTTTAGGCCTGACGCTGCCATGTACGTAGAGCTGATAGTTTTTATCTTTATAATATCTTTGCTGTATTTGGAGTCTTCCAGGAGCTAAAACCAAATTAAAATATTAAATTATTTATTTATTTAAGTAATAATGCAAAATCATACTTTCTCGAATAGCTTAAATCACTCAGTAGTTCACTAATTTGGAAATTTTAAACCTAACAAATCGATACGTCAGATGGACTTTACATAGTTGTTACGTTAAGCGGTTTTAAATAATGAATACTTACTTGTATAATACAAATTCGAATGTATTATAGCTAATAGCTTTGTTAATTATACATCTTAAACGTTATGTAGGTACTTGAGGATTTAATCTTTTTAATTCCTCGCAAAGAGTAGTTCGATGCAAGAGCATGTGTTTGTTTTCATGTAAGTACAAGGTAATGATAATGTTTAGCATTTGTGAATGGAAAATCCTTTGTTGGTTTAATTTTATTGATGGACAGGACGATTGATACCTTCAACTTTGCTTTGACCTTTTTTGACCTTTACCTTTTCCAAACGAGGTGCTCGATCAACAATGAAATATTTTTTTTTGATAAACAGTATTCAATATATCAATTCGTTTATTGTGTTCATTGTGTTAGAGTGATAAATAAAAGAAATCATTTAAATACAAGTTATATATTTATAATAAATAAACATTTCATATTTATGAATGTAATTTTAAATACACTTACCAAGTCAAAATCTGATATAACTTCATTCAGGAACCGCAAACATTCTAGGCCTTGATTATTAACCGTCTCCTCCGAATAAAATTCTGGAACGAATGCATATTATTAAACACAATCTTGTGAACACTTTCCCTACATAATGTTTTCCACAAAACGATTTACAAAACCGTGTGGTAAGTGAGTTTATTTAAATACATTATTAAAAACTAAGTTCAATTAACAATTTACCGTAAGCAACTAAATGAGAGACGTAGAAATTATTATTATTTAGTTATAACTGTAATGTTTGCATAGGTTGTTTTTTGTTGTGACGTTACAAATGCATGTAATAAATAAATGATTTGTTTCATCTGAAGATGACATCTTATTAAAGTCATTGTATACACAGTACCGGCTATTTTTTACATAATATATTGGCAGACAAGCAAACAACTTACCATTGATAATTTTGAGTTAAGAGTTTGTAGTAGGCAACTAAAAAATTAAATCAGTCATTGGTACCTACTGCTAATATTAATAGCTAGCTAATGCATTGATGCTAGCTATTACAGCAATTAATATGAGAGGTACCAGTAAAATTGGGCATCGAGGCAAAGAGGACTCCGACTTCTGCGTAGCTCTGACTGTAGAGGTCGCGGTGATGGTGCCGGGCGCCCATGAAGTGCTTGACGACGTGCGGCGGCAGCACGTTGTGTATGAGCTGCTGATTGCGACGCCGCAGGTCGCTCGCCTGCTCCGCCTGCACGCGCATGCGCTCGCTGCGGGAGTGACGGGCGCGCTCCAGGGACTCCGACTGTGCACAAATTTACATATCTGTATCATATACGTCGGAACAAATAAAATTCTTCCCGTGTCTAATTCACTGCTTCGATATAATATAAATTCGCTTGCTAAACTGTGTCCTGTCTTGTCAAAATATCCCGCAGTCTTAAAGTGCACTATTTATTGATATAATTAAAAAAACTATTTAGTTTTTTAAATTTTACGGAAACATTTAATTGTAATTACAAATCCAAAAAGAAACACATTAGTTATGGTGGAGCCCTTCAAAAGTTCTCGACGTACCTAGAACACACGTGCAAAAGATTAGGGGCTTAATATAGTGTTTAGGGTAGTGGATCAAACCTGCAGATATTTGACGTAAAGTAGTGAGAAGCATAGTGCACAGTTAGTTTATCTCATAAATGAAAATAGTACAGCAGTGCCACAATCTGCGACGGTGTAAATATTTTAAGAAGTACCGAAATGACCCTTGTCTCGACAGGTGATTTCATCATTATAATTTGGATGAGAACTAACAAGGTCAGCTTAATATGAAGACTGATTGATTTTAAGCTATATACAATTACAGTCTTAGTAAAAGTATGTTTTTCTACAAATTAAAACTATTATTGATGCAGATCATTTCCCCAATAGGTCCACCATGTCTGTGGAAGTAATGTTTAGTGGATTTGGAATGAAAGTCTCCTCTTAATCCAGCTTCATCTCTGTGACCTTCCACTTAATCATCCTTTAAATATCAAACACTTATATAACAAGTTTATACCATTATTGTTATGATGATGTAGATATGAGTGATTTGTTGGAATGTTGGTATTTATAAAGAATCGGTCGAAGAGCTCGTATTTCGAAAATGATAAAAACCTTGAAAGTTCAACATGCGTCCATCGAGTATATTTAGATTGCTAATAAATAAAATAGGCAATACGTTTAAACGTAATAATATGGAAACGTTTAAATAGATAGTATTTATAGTAGTTGAAAACGTAAACATAGATGTAAACATAAACGTATTAATAGCAAACGTCGATTTAAATGAGATTACACGCACACGTACACGCGTGCGAGTGCTCTTCGCTGTGTTGAAATTAGGATTTACTCTATTTACCATACAGTCACGATACATGTAGCTTCGACACTGTAATACCCACTTAATATAAGTACATTGCTAAATACGCAGTCGATGTTTCGTGTCCATTATTTCAAGTCAAATTAATTATTTGGAACAGTACCGAATTTCAATTATTACGAATATGACCATATATTACAGCGCCGGCTGGCACAGTGAACATACCGTAATTTTTCATCCCCTGATTAATTTGTATTTATAAATGGATGAAGAATGAATGAATGAAGCGTAGGTATATAGTCCTGGATCATCAATATTATTTAGTATAAGTCAGTAAATAATATCAGCTGCCATACAAAAAACTATACTTACATATCTGTTGAAAATTAATACCGCGACGACAATGAAAAACAGCATTATTATATTCCGACCACCATGAATCTGAGCTCTGAAACGAGAAAAACAGATGCATTCTCAAAATTTAAATAACGGTGAAAAAATATTCTGTGATATAGTTAGTTGTTTATAAGGTCATATTCTACGATTTGTTATTCTGAAATGCGTCACGTATGCGTGAAATGTTCTACGAAATTAATTACTGATTCACAAGTCACAACACATAATGCAAGTATGTCACCTTGAGTTACTTACAATATGACGCATTCAAGCAAACTTGCTACATTATTTATCAAGAATGCGTTAAGGGCGAAATTAAATTATATGTTGGGCTCAATTCACAAATATTATAATATTTTTAAATGCTGTTTTATGGGTATGTAAGCTAAGTAATATGTCAACTATGAAACCGTGCTTGTGAATAGCTCAATATACTAACAATATCACGAAAACAACAATAAAATACTGCTAGCGGCACTGACGGACCATAAATTTGAATGTATTTTCACATTGAGTTTCTCATAAATTTTATTGTTATTCATAACGTTGTTATAAACAATAATAATATTAAAATCAATCGATATGCAACCAAAATCTAAATTAATATTATTGTTAATGCATAAAATAATTTAGCAAACTAATTGAGTATTGTCGGTTTGATATACTTACAGCGCCGTTAGCAAGTCTTCGTCATAGTCTTTAGTGGCATTGAATGGAAGCCGGAAGGGATCTCGGTCGAGACTGGGTCGCGACTCTAGGAGCGCGGGGTACAGGAAGGACGGAGCCGCGTGCATCAGCGCAAGCAGCAGCAGCAGCAGCAGCCGCGACCAGCCGCCCAGCGGGGACACCCACAGCACGCCGCACGCCGCCGCCGCACCCATCTATACGACACAAATAACCACTAAACATCTTTAACATATTAACTTAAAATTATCAATTTCTTACTTTTACTCATAAACGAGTAGGTCTGGAGACCTGGCAGATATAATTGGGGATGGAGTTGAAACCTCAAAATAGAAAGTATACAGAATGGTATTTTCATGAATTAGTCATTAAACATGAAACGAGTAATACGAGGTATTTACCAAAAAGTCATTGAATAGGTACTGACTTCACTATTCAGAAATATCTCAAAAATTATTTTCTAGTAATTTTCAATAAAATTTAAACGAGACATCAGCAGACGTGTTACCTTCCAAATAAAAAAATAATCTTCAAAATCGGTTCATCCAAGAAAGCTCAACAATTTTTGATGTCATTATACATCGTGTGCTTAGTTTATCAAAACATATTAATAACACGTTATTAAAGTAAATGCCGATTGACTTGACTTAACTGGCACTAATTTAGCAATTAACCATGTTATGATAATCGATCCTTTGGCGACATTGCAGCACACCCACTTATATCATAACTATATACACAAAGTTGCTACATTATAAAGTCACAGTTACTTAACACCGTAATAATTAAAGAACCATCAAAAGGTTAAAAGTTCAACTCAAATAGATAAGTTATTCACTCTATCAAAATAATGGAATGAATTTAGTCGGATCTGATATTTATACTTCCTGATTTCATAAAAGCTTGTAATTATATATTTTTTTTAATTTAATGAGTATCTCTTATTATTATTCCAGATTGAATCAATAAAATAATTTAATTCTATGCCAGGGAATAGGATATAATATGTAACATAATTTTATATATTTAAAAAATTCAGCAATTGAAATAACTTATTTTAAAGTAAACTTTTTGGGTACCTACCATCTTTTAAGATCCTGAATATCATGCAGCAGCAGACTGCCAACTAAGACGAGTAAAACGAGCCCAAACAAAACTAGTCTACCTTGTTAAGTACAAAACTTCCTATGGACACCTTCCGAATCCGTGATCAAATCATTTTCATGGTATAATTTTATGCCATTGCAACGCGATATACATACACGATTTAACTTGTAAGATTCTACCAGAACACATATAGGTAGTTGTGCACATAGGTACATAGTTACGGCCAGTGCAAGTTAAAATATCATAAAGCTTGTAAAATTTCCTTTTTCAACGAATCTTAAGCGTTTTCATTGAGAAAGTTATGAGGAAAGTCTTGTCCTCATTTACTTTGTCGAATAGTTACGACAGAATTGATTAAATGTGTTGAATTATGTAACCTTTTAGTCTAGCTCAATTTTAGTGTTCATTTTCACACGTTTCTGCTAATTCTCTATCAATTCATTGGCAATCTTTTGAGTATATGCATATATAAACATGTTCCTGTTTGCCTGATAATATGAATAATATTGTGAAAGTCCATCTCTTACATGATAATAATATGAAGGGTGAAGACAGCGTCTCACATTGGCATTGGTCTTTGAATAGAAAACTTCAATGGAAGTTTCAAATTGGCCGCAGATAAACTGGAAAATAAATAATGAAGTCAGTTGAATAGTAAAAAAATTAAAAAAAAATAATCTACATGCTTAAAAACGACTCTAACAAACTTTCCCATCAATTTACTCTTCTATTAAAATTATTTTAATGTAAATAACAATTGATGGAAAATAATAGAAACGGAAATCATAATTTAAAAATTCGAGTGAAATATCAAGTTTCTCTGTGCTAAAGTAATCTATTCTATAGAAATCTAGACTAATATTATAAAGCTGCAGAGTTTGTTTGTTTGTTCGTTTGTTTGTTCGAACGCGCTAATCTCAGGGACTGATCCAATTTCAAAAATTCTTTGAAAAGTGTTGAAAAGTCCATTTATCGAGGAAGGTTATAGGCTATATTTTATTTTGAAAAAATTTAGGGGTCTCTATGAAAATATCGAATTTGTAACACAAGGTGTATTATCGAAAACCTATTTATGCGTACGCTACAAAAACTATTAACAATAGAACAAAATGATGTACTACGGATTTTTAGTTCATAAAAAGATCTAAAAAAAAGTCCGGGAGAGCATATATCTAACTATCATAGTTTAGTCACAATAACCGCTTTTATGTTCACGAAAAAATAATAATCGTCCGAAGATTGAAATTACGATTGAAGTAAATTATTTTATGTTTTATGCCAATCGGACTTTTCGTTGAGTAGTTATGACGAGTATAAAACGCAAAAAAATATACCCAACGCGATCGGCGTAAATAACAACATTGCGAGTATTGTTTGAACCCCTTTGTGACGCAGACGAAGTTGCGAGGGTCATCTAGTGAAAAATAAAGAGAAAACTTAAAATGAATAGTCGGAAGGCAAAATCCAAGCAATATACCTGATTATTTATATTGTTATGACTCAGATGTTGATGGAAATTTTGATAGTATTGTGTAAAATTAGAACTTTGCTAAGTGATTTAATAACATCTTATTAAAAATTTACCAGTGGAGTAATATTAGCTGCAACAAACATCGCTATATTGAAAATACCGCATGTTACTTTCCAGTGTGGGTTGACAGTCCTTTTCTGAAAACGAAAAATAACTTTTTATAAATGAGATAGACTAAGCATATTTCCATGAGAAAGATGGAGTTTGGTGGAGGATACTATAATTACTATAAATTACCACTATTATATTTTTTCTTATTTGAACAATCATCCTATTTTAATCGTAACTTTTAACGCAGTTGCTTTTAGTTGTAAATTATTATTATACACAATTACAGTACAATGGACTAGGGCCAATAAAATATTTCATTGAATAACATAACTTTTAACAATTTCGAAGAACAAACTGGAATTAGTTAGATAAGTCAATTAAAGTTAGTAATTATAAATTATCTATACCAATCGTTTTCATTTCTCATGAATCATACCGTTCAAAGAACCATTTAACTTCGAGTTAATTAATAATTTTGGCTGACATAATAATATACAAAATCTTATCGATATTGTTTTATGGACTCAGGTCATGGTGTGCTTTATGGCTCTCAGACCATTACTTAATTGATCGTTTATTATAATGATACTATTCAGCATGTTTCAACGCCCTCAATAAATGTACGCTTAAACACACGTTGGATAATGTTTATTATGCCAAAATCTTACTTAACCTAATTAGCAATTTGTCCCATTAAAACTGACATGAGGAAACAGAATGTTTTTACAACGAGGGATATGTGATATCTAACAAGATAAACAAGATGAAATTACTTGATTGTAAACGTGTCATTTTGATACAGAAATTTCTAATCACTAATAAATGATACCTTATAGATCGAAATACTAAAGTCGACTTTTTCAACAGTATAATTTAAACTATTTCAAACTTACCTTATACTGTGAGTATCGGAAGTGCACATAGTAGATGATGTTGGCAAGACCAGTTTCCAAAACAAATGCCATATAAACTGCGCTCAATGCCCAAGTCGGTGGGACTGCAAATGTCGCGATCACGACTACTGCTGGTAGTAGGTATAGTGGAGCTATAGCCAGCCCTACTGGAAATGGATCTTCGCGGTTTACAAAGGCATCTTCAGCCTCTGAACCTTTGAATGTAAGGCACAGAGTTGTTGCATCTGCCAATTCCCTGAAGACCCAAAATAAATTTTGTTTGTACCTTCTTGGTATATTGTATATTGTCTTAGATTATTCTGGATTATCTGTATATCTGTATATATATCTGGATTTGAAGTACAAATAATGGACATTTTGCTTATTAATTTTCTTCGGTCAGAAGTCTTTTACACAATTGATATGAGATCTTTGTTTCTATTTGTATAATTTACTAATTTAAGTGTTCATTATTAATGTGTGAAATATATATATAAGTATATCTACATAGATTCAATTGATTTTTGTATTAACATTATAAAAAAAATGGTATTCTGCTTTTAAGGAAACCTGATTCCTACCTAGAGTTGTTAGGTTTTCATAAAACAAGGCAAAACTAATTTTTTTGCGAAACAAACCATTTTAAATTAATGAAGCATTTGAATAAAATGGATCGCAATAAATAATCTACTCGTGTTGCTCTAGCATTATTAAATAAAATACCGTGAATATTAGGTTACTACATTTGGAATTTCTACTTAATTAAAGTGAATACTATATTTACCTATCATCGTCTCTATTTACTAGTTCCTCCTCCAGCATAGCAAGAATTTTGGATTCTTCATTTTCCTTTGCTTCATCTTGCGGTGACAGAACCTACGAAAAATGATGAGTCTTTTCTATGTGACAGATGAGCAACAAACCATAACAAAAGGGATAGCTCATGACTAGGGACTTGATTCAAATGTCAGTTAGAGCGAGTTATTGATCAACATAATATACGGGCATGTAGTTAGCGTACTAGATAAGTATGAGTGGCTGAACGCCTAGAATTCCAGTGTCCTATTTGTTAAAGCTGGTGATAAGTGGGAAGGGGTCGAGGTCGAGGCGCGCGCATCCGAATCACAGTAGTGCACTCACCGAGTCCTCATCGTCGTCTCTGAGGTCAGAGAGTGTGTCAGCGGCCCCACCACCCTCAGCCTCGTTATCTGTCGCAATCTTTTCTTCGCCTCCCTGATACTACAAATAAAGAAATGCAGTTTTATTATACTGGTTAAGTATTTTTTAATTTTATTTTAATTTGTAATCTATCAAAAAAAGGGAAATTCTATAAAATTAAAAACAAAATATAAATATATTCACCTAAAGTAAAATCATGTAATGTATACGTAGAGAGTATATGATAAATAGTTATAAAAATATATTATGTTTATAAGATTGTATGGCTACCCTACACAATTACATACCTAATACTATTATTGGTATACCTACTCTTTCAGTTACAAATAGAACCAGAATCAAAGATAATCTCCAATAACCGTGGAATGTTCTGTCAAATTAATATACTAGGATGTATATGTGGTTGTATTTCATCGTTCAAATACGAGAACGTTATCCCGTTCCTGTGAACTTCAATATAGGAGCACTCGATCGACGACTAATTCGATCATCGTTAAATGCTCTACATCGATCATCTGTTAATATGTTGATTCGCAATATCCGACGAGTTAAAACGTTTCAATTAAGGTAAGGGCAAATATGTACCTATAGTATTAACTTTCGTTTCAATTAAAATTATGTAATCGATTTACCGATTTTAGTTTAAAATATTTTCTCAGGTAGGATCGTGTTTCATTTTGGTCGATAATAGTGAAATATAGTTACCTATGTCAAAAGACTTACATAATACAATGTTTTTCGTTAGATACTACTCTAGGGCAATTTGTAAATACCTAACAGAGATAAAAGTATTTTCTTCAACGCATCCACTTACATGGATACTTTATTAACATTTATGTTATCAATAATTAATCGAGATATGCACTACTACCTATGTGATATTAATTATTATCTTACCGGTTTCAGAACTCGTACTATGAAGTATGTTTTAATGCCCGAACGACGCAACATCTCCTCGCGTCGCTCCCCATGTGCCGGTTCCACTTCGAACTCATCGTTCAAGAAACTTAAAGTTACTTCCGATATGTGTACACGCCTACGGGGAAATCATGATTTACCTCCTTAGAAACAAGTAATATGATGAAGTTTCCGGAGATTAATTAAAACAAAATAACGACGAAGTCTTATCTGTTCAACAGAAAACATTCATATTACGAACTCTCAAAACTTGGGAGTTGTGAGTAAATATGCGGTGAGAGGAAATAAACGTTATATTATACTTTTTTATTATTTAACTTACACATCTTGCGCCGTGATGATACCGGAAATTGCAACAATTTATAAAAATGATCAACTAGTTGAGAGTATTATAATCTTGTAGCAAAGTATGTACCTAAGACAAATAACCTTGACACATAAAACAGAACCTCTCTGACCCTTATAGCGTATCTTTATCGAAATGGTCCTGATAGTTTTAAGTAATCTTTTGTTTTTATTTTTTTTTGAAATGGCCCATTTACACGTGCAGATCCGAGTGACCCATACGACTGATCTGTCGGATTTCTCTTTCACGCCATACATATTTGCCGGTCCGCGGACAAATCCGTGGGTGCTTAAAAGCATCACGCATCCGTCACCGGATAATCCGCGGATCTTCTGTCAGTTTTCTCACTCGCGTCTCTGACGATTTTTCTAGACTTTTAACCGTGGTGATTATCGCCATTTTATTTCTATTACCTACTCCTTTGCTGTGAGTAGGTAATAAATAAAAATTACTAATAATATGTTTTTTACAAATTCGAAATCATCTTTTTGAAACATTTGCGATTAGTTCAATTTATACAATATTTTGGATATTATGGTTTCAGTTATATTATTTTCTACTAATAGACATCACCCAAATCGGTTCATCTTCAAAATAATCATCCAAATTGGTTCATCTACTACACAATCATCCAAATTAATCAAAATAATCCAAATTTATGCAGGAACATACAAAACATACAGTCGAATTGAGTCCTTAGTCCTTTCGTAGTCTCCTCCTGCTCCTTAGTAGTATTTTTTACAGGGTAAACATGCGACGTGCGTGCTTAAAATTATCAACTGCTCGAACAGTTATGAATCATGTTTCAAGCTGTTGACTCCGTTCATGCATGGTCGCTCTAAGGCTTTAATTTCAAAATATTTTATAGATATCAAATTAACTTTTTGGTGAGTACCTACCCAGCCATACCACTGCTCTCCATTTTATTCGCCAGTTCTACATCCCTTGAATAAACATCAAACTGCCATTGTCGCTGACCAAGCACACCAGCCAGTACAGCTCCTGTGTGTATTCCTACTCGCATATCTACTGGTGAACTCGTGATTTGTTGTACGTATCTAAAAGAAAACAGTCAATGGTAACGATGTAAAAAAATATTGTACATCTATTCCATGAAAAAGATTATTTATTACAACTTTCGGCACTATTTAACTAGGTGCATATTTGTTACAAGGAATACAATCGCTCGAGTAGGTAACAGAGTTATTATATAACTATTATAGAATATTTTGTTCCAACTTTCATAAGTGAATGATATAATTGTATATCCCGATTACTCACTTTATAGCTTTAACCATAGATAATCCCATGTGCACGCAAAGAACAGCATGGTCTGGTCTTTCCACCGGTGCGCCACTAATGCAATAATAGCAATCGCCCAGAATTTTGATACGAAGCTGTTGATATTTCTAAAGAAGAAAAACGATTTGTCAAAAATAATTGTAGAAAGCGAAATAAATCAATTTAAGACGACGATAAATTTACCTCAGCGAGTCGATCGAAACGAGCGAATAACTCGTTTAATATCGCAACCAGGTCTTGAGCTGAATATGTAGACGATATAGCCGTGAATCCTACGATGTCAGCATACAGGATGCTGTAATTCCGAATAATAAAACACCAATAACATCCAACCAAACATTCTGATTACATCATTACACATTACTTCTGCATATTAACATACCTCACGTTCTCATGTCTTGACATATAGATTTTTTTAAATTGAGTGTCGATAAGGCCTAGTTCTTTACGCATTTGGACAGCCACATGTTCCGGAAGTACGGACAGCAATAACCTTTCCTAAAATAAAGTTTAAGCTTTATTTCCGGCATATGAAAATGTATTAAATACATATATCATTACCAGTATTAATTAATTAATTATTAACAGACAACTTTTTTTAAACTGCATACTTAATATTTAAGTAGGTTTTAATCAAAGATGAAGTGAAAAGTTTAAATTTACCTACATAACTTGTTTGACATGGATCGCAAAACTTTCCTTGTTATATAAAAGGATATTTCAACACGAGTACGAACGAAAATAAATGACTGTAGACACCTAAATGAGTCTTAAGATTAAATTGAAACGAATATTTGAAATATTGGGTATTTATGTGAATAAGCACTTAACCACTGAACTGAGAACTAACCAAAATAGTGCCATCTATAAGTAGCATTTGACGAACACAGAAAGCAAGCGCTACGAAAGATTTTTATGAAATATATTTTGGGCTAGTTGAAGAAGTTTTTTAGAAAAAAATAAGACAATTAGCTTTATTTAAAATTACACATAACATTTTTTAAATAACAATTCATCTACCTGTTCTTTACTTTGCTGTTCAATTGTCAATTTGTCTCGTAAACTACGTTTAGTTTCCTTGAATGAAGATCTTTGGTTTTTTTCGGTTACTATATAAGCAGTGCACCCGAGAAACGTTACCCCTAATAATAGTGTACCGTTTGCATACACCTGTTGAACAAAAAAAATAAAATAAAATAGCAGACACCAAAAATAGTATCATAAAAGTAACCGACACACCCTGAAGGATAGCTACTTTTAAAATTCAATGAGCAAGACAAGCGATGCGATCGAGATCTCCGGAAGCCACTCACTGCAGACAGAGGAAGACCATTGTAACGAGTTTTAATAAGAATAATGTTTAAATACTTTATAGTGTTTTCCTTATATTTTCCTTTATCTGTGATTTAAGTTGATTAATTTAATCAATTCAACAAAATTTACCTGCAAATCGAAGTCTTCTGGTAGCCGGCTTTCTGCGGTTAAGGCGTTGTAATATTGCACAGTAAGATAAATACTCAAAGACGTTGTGCTGTAGAATATCAGGAATAAATAATTAAAGGGCATTGTAGCAATAGTGAAATATTGCAGTACAGCAGTCCATCCGAGTAATTCATTGTAGGAATCCCCAAGTCTTCGTGACGCACTGAAGAGTAGTTGCACCCATAATGTAAGCCATGCGATGTGTGCAAGAAATGGTCTAAATCTCCGTACACAGACATAGACTGCGGCTATCACGAAATTTAGTAGCAAGGAAATTACAATAGCGGTGTATGGTACCGATAATTCACGCTCTCCAGGCACTATTACAGCGAAAACTTGAAACAGTAACCCAATTGCGAGTAATCGTGGAACTGCACGCTGTTTTTGTCTTTGAATGTAAGCCGCATACAGCATTTCTTCCTCCAAGTCTTTGAATCCCCATGGTGGTACAAAACAGACATCGCACAAGTCTTTTTTGAAACCGTTTTCTTTTAGTGGCTTCTCCATGGTTTTTATTGAATGGACTTTATTACCAGCTGTTGTTTCTTGTCCATATTTATTGATGATTTTTTATATTCCTTGAATATTGAGCTTTTGATCGAGTTGTAAATTCATTTAATTTATCCTTCTTAAAATATCACCTTTAATCACGCTACAAAAATATAATTTAGTATAGCCAGCTAAGTATACAATACATCAATAAGAACGGAGGTATATTTTTAGGTTAATATTGTAAAATACACTCAAGAACCACTAGTAAACTGGTCAATTTTACAAGTGATTCTTAAAAATCAACTTAACTTTTAACCATAAAAAAATTCATACATTCCAAAATATAACAAACAGAAGCAATCGTGTCAATGGATTGCGTTATATTGCGACAAAATTGTTATTGTTCGATAGCTATCTTTCTTTAATTGACGTCACCTTATTTAAGTCGTTCAATCAATACCTGATATAACTACTAAAACTATGTTTTTACTATTAAAACTTATTTGAGTAATTATAAAAAATTATAGAATAGTAAAGTTTGAGATTATATAATTTACTCGTACAGAAACGTACAACAACACATAATAAATGAACCATAAGGAATATTGATAGACTGAAATACTAGGATTTCAGTTTTAGATAGTGAAATGTTATTGAAATGACAGGTCTTCTCCGAAGAGACTAATACATATTAAAGATGCGAAATTTTCTGAAGAGCTTTGAATGATTCAATGTTTGTGACATAAATATGCTCAAATACTGATTAAACTTCAACTTGTCTTCCCACGTTTATATGGAATTATGTAAATGAAAGATTTTGGTACGCTAGAGACCCAGCAAAATGAGAAAACACTACTCGCCGCTCTACATATTTATGCGGATTACTATGAGATACTTGTACGGCAAACTTTGAAATTTATTTCATATTATCCAGCATATATCCTAAGAAATAAGTTTTATTCAATTTTTACGTATTATAGTATATTGATTTACTCGCATAATAAATATGTTGAAGATGTGTTAAATTTTATTCTAAATTACGTTTAATAGAAATTCATAAACAACTTAACTTTTTAATGAGACTGGTTAAATAAAATGATGATATAACTTCGTCATAGTTTTTTAATTCCTTTGTATCAGGTACATCAAAACACATGTCGTGTAAATAAACAGCTACTCACTCATTTGAAACGACATAGATCAGGAGCGGAGACTTTCCGTTAACGACGCGACCTGATCGAGGACGCCTGTGTAATGAATAAATTACACGCTGAAACACTGTCCCGATGTTCATTCATACAACGAACAGAAGAAACATGACGAACTAAGGTTTTGTCTATTCATAACCACAATATTGGTAACTGTTGCCACTGATGTATAAAAGCGTTGTAATTTTGTGACCATGAAAACTACTGTAATAATGAAGATGTATTTCGGTCGTATTTTACATTTTACTCATTCTGGATTTACGCAAGACTGTCGAAACAAGACATCTTACTTTTGTAAATGTAATATGTTTTTGTTGATGATTTGTTTAAAGTTTAGAGTAACGAGAAAAAACGTCTTGGTTTTTTTATAAATTTCAAACAAAGGAGATAGTTATACTAACGTAATATTAATTATTATTAATAATAGTGTAGGTACTATCAGAAGGTATCTAGATATTCAACCTCCTATTTAATTTCATTCTCTTAATCGCAATGAATAATTAAAAACTCGAGAAATATTACCTTTATTAAGTAAATTATTATCGTTCATAAAAATTCTAAGGACGCCTACAGTTCCATTACCAATAACTTTTTAAGTTAATTAGCCGCAACTTAATATTTCAGTAGAATGTAAGAGAACGTATCTGGGTCGCTTATTCGAACATTAACTAGATCGTCGTTCTAAGCACGCTGAAAAGATACAGTCGAAGTCGACCTGCTTGAAATTCAGGTTAATTGGTCAGGATTGGTTTTGTGTCGTTGGCAGTCGTTGGTGAACTCTTGTTAAATCGCTAAAAACGAAATGCTCTAGCTTCACAGGACAACACCGCCCCAGGCAACTTGTGAAATGTTATTAGCAGTTTAGATAATAGTAGAGATACTATGAGCATTCATTCACTCATCTTGCATCCTGATCCCTGATCCTGGTTCCTTCAGTTTCTCGACCAGATTTTATCATCACTGTACAATCAAACATCAATACAATTATGAGTTTAACTGTAATAACTTTATAGTTTATAATATTGTTTTAGGATAATTAAAAAAATACTAGTAGGTATCTTATTTCCTACCATATTATTCTAACTGTCCTGTCCGAGATCGTAACGTAATTTTAACGTGATTCAGTAATAAGATAACTTTGATAAAATTTTGAATCATGGTTTACAATTTTGAATTGCCTTTCAAAAAGAAGGTGGTAATCAAGTTGACTCTTTTTATATAGTCTCCGTTAACTTTAGTTTTGGTGGACTGATTCGGATGATTCTTGTTGATTGATTTTCAGCTGCACCATTGACAGTCATTATAGTAACTATGTATTGATTTAGAGTTTGAAACGATAAATTTGCAAATACCTAATGGATTGAATTATATATCAACATCGAAAGACAAAGGATTTTTTTATAATTTCATATGAGGCACAGGTAGGTACTTGTAAACTCGTCTGGTGAAGATAGCGGGAAGTCGCTGCAAACAGCGTATAGCCAGCCAATCGGGCAAGACTCGGTAGAGGTATATCTAGCTGTCTACGGACTGATGATGAAAATGTTGGTACAATTGGAAAAAAATAACTACATATTTAGAAACTAAGTAGGTACCTATAAGAAGTAAGAGTGCATCTCATAATAAATATTAAGCACTTGTTGATAGTTCTTACGTCCAATAATAATAATAATATATAGGTAAATACAATACATAAATAAATAAATATTCCTATTCCTAATTCGAAGTTATAACTGGGTTCCAAAAACCTACGGAATCGTAATGTGGTTTTCCTGTTAAATCTTTTTTATGTTTTTATGTTTTTGAAATAGCATTTCTGTCCGTATAATGAAGGTTATGAAAAATCAAAGCAGTGATACCAGTCAATTAATAAATACATAAATAATTACAGTACAAATTTTCCCAAACTAAATGATATGAATTCGATATGAATGAAAACATCTATATATTCACAGATTACAAATTATTTTGAACAGTGTAATATCAGTGACATGAACCTAGTTATAAACCTACATTTTATGTCAAATTTTAAAGTAACCTAAGCTTAATATTCCGGTTCAGATTTTAGACTCTCGTGTTTTTCAATGCTATGCAAATAAAATTATAAATTTAATTCATATTCATGTTAAAGTTATGAGCCGTTACAGAAATATTTCCCGCCGAAATCATTGAAGAAATTGATGATGTAAGCAAGCACTATCAACTTTAATATTATTGACCCAAGTATAGACTAAACGAATCCAATATTTTTGGTAAATCTAAGTACTACAATTTATGATTAAGTAAAAAGTAATATTAGATTAAATAGAACACTAGTAATGCACCAAACAGCGTTATTATTGAGCGTGTTGAGATGTGGCGCGCACGGGTGGTTCGTTGAGGCCGGGCGGCGGCTGGCGACGCGAGGGCGGTGCGCGCACGTGCTCGCGCGCGACTGCCGCCGTCAGCCGCCGCCCACCGCGCCGCACTCGCCGCGCCGCGCCGCCCTGGCCACTCAGCCCCGAACTACATCGATTCCACTCACATTCTCTCAACACAACGTTCTTTGTCTCTGCACTAACATTACTTATACACGGTTAACAATTCGGTGCTAACCGAAATATTCAGGTATTTCTTGGTAAGACGTCCAACAATGTCTGATAATAATGTTCAGATAACATTTTGATACGTTGCTTAGCAAATAGGTTTAATTGTAACTACAAATAAAAGAGCTTAATTTATCTTTGAGATTATTATAGCAAAACCGCTATTTACTGCCTACTGCCTAGGTATTTCATGTAGGTCCATTGTTTCAATACGTTCAGATGGGGTCTCCAAAGTTTAATCCCGAGGGCCGTATTGATTACAACAATCCGTTCAGCAGGTCAAGAAAATGATATATTTTTCCATCGTTGTTTACATTTTACGAACTAATTAACAGAAGTTTTTAACCGACTTAGGCCTTAGACCTACAGCATGTTTACTAGCATAGCATTTTTAATAAACTGACGTAGATTTTCACGTAAAATGTATTGGTCGTAATGGATCCCATTTAAATTTATCAATGTCAACATTTTGTAAAGTGAAAAACAATTTGCTAAATGGAAAACTTCAAATTGCGATACGATGGCTAGTTTCTACAAAAAGTTTCGGCATAATTACATAAAAACCTTCAAGTTCAGAACTTGCAATGGTTATAGCTAATAATGATATATTTCTTATATGAAAACACGAACAAATAAAGAAACATAAAAGTAAAATGCAATTTTTCTGTGAATCCAGCATTTCAGTATTTAGCAGTGACACTAACTGCTGACGGTTCAACCTCTCGAGGAAGTGGTACTTTCTCGTTTCTATTATACTTTATATACATATTATTAGAACGTACGAAAATATTGTAGTGAAATTAAAATGTATACTGACATATCACGACGCTTAGGTTCTACGTGCGGATATCCAAAGTTTTCATAAAAGGTGATTTCCTACTATGGATTGCTTATCCTATATTCAAATCGAAATGGGTTGCTTTGAGTAGGTAGGGTAGTAGGAATTAGCAAGTGAGTATTATTTTTGCATTCCACTTCGTAGGTACTGTAGGTACCTAACTGGGACAAAGGTGTTAATTCGGGTGTGATGATAAAGCGACTGCAATCTTGCGTTGGTGCATGTTTAAACAAAAGTCCAAACACAAAAAAAAATGCTTAAAAATTATTAATATACTACTGTTACAAGTAAATTATAATCTCTGTTATAACATAGCATAGCACCTCCATGAACCTTACTGTGGGCGGTAATGGCACAGTATAATAATTGTGGTAATGGATTGTTACAGTATTCACAGCACAACACAGTAACTACCTTCCTATCTAATTTATTATTCAAACATATTTTTATGCTCTTTTGCGTACATGACTTGATTTATACAACTACCATGGGGTGACATTTCAAATCCAAATTTAATTATAATATAATAATCCTTAATTTTAACGTTCACTTATCTAGTATTAAAAAAATACGTTCATATAACAATATGAAGAGAGCAATAATGGCAATTACGTAACTTAAATAATTTAAACTTTCTTTTAATTTTAAAGATCAAGATTTCAAAGACACCGGGATCCTAGTATCCTAGTGCGGGGATCACTGATAAATCATTTTTGTTTTTTAATGTCCTTGGTTATACAATAAATTTTATTTCATTTATTTTTTTCATTTTTCATTTCATTTTGAACGAACAATTACCTCTTTTGGTATTCTGAATTATTAATCACATTGTAATCCGTCCTGATATTACTCAAACTAAAGAAATACGCTTCAAAAGTACTTAGACCTAAAACTATCATGATATCGGAGGACAGAAATAATATTGCGTTAAATAGCAAGTAAACAATCAGGGGATACCTAATATTTTTAACGAGTTTTTTAAGGGTCTTCGAACCAACTTGATATTTTTTAAATTACCCATTCTGGAAAAAAAAAAATCAGTCGTTTTTAATTTTATTATCTGAATTTTATTCATGGTGATTAGATAAATTCGAAGAAGTTTCCAAAATGTTGAACCTGTTGAGGTAGACAGATCCCTAAATAATCGCACTAATCCACTTTATTGAACCTGGACGGACTTTAAACTCCAAAACTGGCAAAGAATACAATGAAATCATTTTTAATTATAGGAACTGACTTCTTCTGTGAAATTGCGTCAATCAAGCTTCGGAAAGTAAACATCGACGCATATTCACCAGTAGACTAACGGCGACGATGATTTGTTTGTATGTCGTAGCAAGATCGTAGGCATCTTGATTGCATAAAATAAAAAAAGATGCGGTAAGTATTAAATTACGTTCAGAATTTCAATTCAGATCTTAAAACAATACAGGTACAAGTTGTCCCAGACCCAAGGCTATGCGACATGAATAGAAATTAGTCCCGAAAAGCTTAGAAAGCCCATAGTTTACGTCTATGAAAGCTACGTTCATCAATCGTATAAATTAAAAAGTGCTGGCAGTCGATTGATGTAAGTAGAGTAAAGCATAATGTTTCAAAGGGTAAACGCTATATTATCGTTCATGCTGGCAGTGAAAAAGGGTTTATTCCTAATGCTTTGCTCATACTTTTACTGGAACAAATAAAAATGCCGACTACCATTCGGAAATGAATAAAACCAATTTTCAAAAATGGGTTGTAGATAGGTTGATTCCAAATTTACAAGCACAAGCCCGAGCCGAAATTTGAAATAGACGAGCTGTAAGGAGAACATGGACATACAGTGGTAAGACTTCGAAGTCTTACCACTGTGATGTGAATCCGATTGAGCTGATTTGGGGAATAGCGAAACATAAAATTGCAGCCCAAAATGTAGGCTCGATCGATATAAAGGTACAGTTTGACTTAATAAAGTATGATATTGAGAGAGATTATATTGATGTTTTACTTTTAATGTTGATAGAGGTTTAATCAAAATGTTTCGTCTTTATAAGGGGTCGGCCATATAAAGTTTGCATTTTGAAAAAGTTCGACTGTCATGTTGACTGTGTGGCATGTTGCGCCAAACCGTAACTCTTTGTGGGTGCATTGGATTCTCAATGGTGACGTGTGGATTTTCCGACCCCCAGATGCGACAATTTTGCTTATATGACATATATATTTATTTCTAGGTAATAAACTATTGTTCAATTTAATGATACTGATTTTAAAAAATAAACTAGTAAAAAAATAGTAACAAAAGTATCAAGACTACGCTATACTGTCACAGCGGGTTGCCATAGCAACACAGTGGCGCCCTCCGGATTTTCTACTCTTTTTTGCCAAACTGTAGCTTATTAAGATTGTCATTAATTGGACTTCGGTCTTATATATTGGGTCGGGCACCCTATAACTATGACATATTGGGATTTGAAAATTGACACATGACTCGTGTGACAATCAATTGATTTTTTTTGTTTTGACTTCATAGCTGTTCATAGCGTTCATAGCACAAAGTATAGTACTTCAGGTTTTCGTTTTTTAAATTCATTTCCAAGGTATTTTCTGAACAATTTATAAAATAAATTAAATGTGAAGACTTATTAATAATGTGAAAATTGATACTGTTAGCTAATGTATTGCAGCGACAATTAAATAATTATAGCACTAGAACATAATATTCCAAACAAATAATTGTGTTCATAAGACATTGTAGGTACTATTTATTACCTTAACTAATTTAATGAAATAAATGATAGGTATTATTAAAACATTCTTGTTATTTTTAAACTTGCAGCTCATCATGGATATAGAATTCATGCAACCAGTGCAACCGCATGTCTTCAAAGCACTGAAAGATGTTGATATTCCGGCTCTTATGAAGTGCTCTCCTGATGAAATAACACCAATAATACCATGTCTCGTTCGAATGGCACTGATATCTCCTTTAGATGTCACAAGATACTGTGCAGAAGCTAAGAAAGATATACTTACACTACTCTCCGGTATTGATATGGTCAATCTAATAGTTTCGCTTCTATCTATAGAGTTCCATGTTTTAGAAGCAGATGTAAAAAAGGAACAACAAATGAGGTAATAGTGTACATTGCATATTTTATTCTTATAGTGATTACTACACTTTATTCTTTGTAACTGATTTAACTTTTTCTAAATGCATTAATTACAAACTATATTCATACCCTAACTAGGGTCAAATTTAATTTCAATAATCTCCTCTTATCTGTATTTTTTGTTTTTTTAATGTAGTAAAAAGCTTTTTGTTTCTCCAGACAAAAACATGGTTCACAATGTACTGAATCAATTTTGGTACCAAGTATTATGAATGGTATTGCGAGTGATTTTGAACAATCAGATTCAGCTCGAAGAGTTCGTCTTGTCCTGTCTGAGTTACTACAAATGCAGGCTCAACTAGTGGAGTTTAACCAGCTAAGAAATACTAATACAGAATATACAATTAAACCATCCGAGTTATTTGATAATGATGTATATTTAGAGGAAATCACAGATGTTATCTGCATAAGTCTTGCTGAAATACCTAATTTACTTAATATATGTGACATAGTTGAAGTTCTACTCCATGTTAACAAAGGTCCTGCTATAATATCGTGGGTGGTGGCTAATCAACCTGATATGTTACAAGAAGGTTAGAAAATATCATTAAACTATTAAGTAATTAATTGTTTTTAATTATTAATTTGAAATTAATGTAACATTGCAGTGGCAGAATCACTTGTACTAAATGCTGAGAGAAGTGAAGAAGGTGGGATCAGAGCAAAAGCATTAACAACACTGTGTGCTGCATTTCCTCCCATTGCTGCCACTATCAGAGCTAAAGCTGCATTTGCTTCCAGACTACCATCCCTACTTATTAATCTCACTTTGACACACCATGAAGATGATTTGGTAAAACCAACTTCTTTTGATGTCAAGTTTTGCCTAAATTTACTGTAAAATTTTAGTTTATTTCTTTTAGTTTTGATTTCAAACAAACTTACAGCTAACACTTTTTTTTATCACTTGAAAGATACACGAGCCTATGGCTACTTATTTGTTTTTATAGAATCCAGACAACCAATTACAGATATCTACATTCAAATTAAAAAATGAATGGTGCTTGATCAATTAAACTATTTTAAATATATTTGACTATAAACACATTTCCTTTGTTGATTGTCCTTAAGTAATTCAGTCTTGTTTTTAGGTTCCATTTATATCAGGTTTATTACTTGGTTCTGACCAAACAACAAGAGGATGGTTTGCTACATTTCTAAGGAATTCACACAAAAGAGGCAAGGGTGATGGGCATGCATCTTTGACAAAACTGAGACAAGAACTACTAATACGTCTAAAAGCAGCCACAGCTGGGGTAGAAGCGTCAGCTTTATTGCGGTTGTACTGTGCACTAAGAGGCATTGCCAGTATTAAGTTTCAGGATGATGAAGTAGCCTGGCTACTGAGGCTAGTAACTCAGAAACCTCCTCCAACTCCTGCTGGCGTCCGATTTGTGTCTTTGAGTCTGTGTATGATTCTAGCTTGCCCATCTTTAATGTGTAAGTAAGCTAGATAAGGACCCAGTTGATTAATGTTAGTATGAATTCTGTGATATAATGAAAATTATCATCATGTTTTCAGCTGCTCCAGATCATGAAAAGAAGGCAATAGAATGGGTTCAATGGTTAGTGAAAGAGGAAGCCTACTTTGAAAGGTAAATAAATTGATAAAATATCTAAATGCAGTTCTTCATCTTATGTAAATTATAATAATATCAAAATTTATTAATTGATATATACATTTTGATTTATATTAAGATAAACATTGATTTAAAATTATATTTAATATTGTTACAGCACATCTGGTGTAACAGCATCATTTGGAGAAATGTTGTTGCTGATTGCCATTCATTTCCATTCCGGACAACTTTCTGCTGTTGGTGAACTAGTTTGTGCGACACTTGGTATGCGTGTTCCTGTTAGACCGAATGGACTGGCTAGGATAAAGCAAGCCTTTACTCAAGAAATATTTACAGAACAGGTAATGATTATAAAATTAAAATCATTATTCATTTTTCTTTGTTGTCATTGTTTTAACTGCATGTTTTATTATATTTACAGGTTGTAACCGCTCATGCAGTCAAAGTTCCAGTAACAGCCAACCTTAATAGTAATATTCCAGGGTATTTACCAGTTCACTGCATCCATCAACTCCTGAAATCTAGGGCATTTTCTAAACATAAAGTACCTATCAAAAACTGGATTTATCATCAAATATGTAGCTGCACAGCTCCTTTACATCCAGTGATGCCTGCACTTGTAGAGGTTTATGTAAATTCTATTCTTGTTATAAACAACAAAGGTAGCAACGAATACGTTAATAAACCCATAATGGAGGAAGAAATTCGAAGAGTTTTTAGAAATTCCATTTTTGGTGCCAATTTTGATGTGAAAAACAAATCAATCGCTCCAATGGAGGTGGATAATACAGAACAACCAGTAGAAATCAAATTAGACAAACCAACATTAGCTTCCCAGTTATTATTGATATATTACTTACTGCTTTACGAAGATGTAAGGCTTTCAAACACGGCTACCTTGCTTGCGAATGGCAGGAAAGTCAAGAGCTATTCCTCTGCGTTTTTGTCAGAACTCCCAATAAAATATTTATTGCATCAAGCTCAAAAAGATCAGCTCAGCTACGGAGGCCTATTCAGTCCACTGCTGCGGTTGCTGGCGACCCATTTCCCTCAGTTGTCATTAGTAGATGACTGGATGGATGATCAAGTATTTGGTGATATGAACCGACACCATGTGGATGTCAACCTTTCAGAAGCCACGATAAATGATGGTTTCAGAAATATTGATGAGAACCCGTACAAAACGGGAAAAATATTAAAAGCTATGCTTAGCAAAAACCCAACAGATATCTGGCCTTTTGCTGAAATATTTGTAAAATATATAAAAAGTGTGTTGGGTGATCAAGTCCCACGTCACATTCAAGAATTATATCGTGAAGTCTGGTTACGACTCAATACCGTCTTGCCACGATGTCTGTGGATAATGACAATTAATGCTCTTTTAGATATTAACGGAATGGGTGTTAAAAATGTTACAATTACACAAGAAAATGTATTAGTTGATCCACTACAAGTACTACGTTGCGATATGAGAGTATACAGATGCGGACCAATCTTAAAAATTATTTTAAGAATTCTTGAGGCAAGTTTAGCAGCCTCTAGAAGTCAATTATCGCGCCACTTACTTGATAAACCTCTATTAGAAAAAAGCGGCCAGTTAACTTCGGATTCCGAAAGAGAAGAGTTGAAAAACGCATTAGTAGCTGCTCAAGAGAGCGCAGCTCTTCAAATATTACTTGAAGCTTGTTTAGAAACACCAGAAGACGAAAAGAAGCCTGAACTAATGTGGTCGCTACGTGAGGTGCGAAGCATCATTTGTTCATTTTTACATCAAGTTTTTATCTCAGAACCATCATTGGCAAAACTCGTGCATTTCCAAGGATACCCTCGAGAACTTTTACCTGTTACGGTACAAGGCATCCCATCAATGCACATCTGTCTAGATTTTATTCCGGAATTATTGAGCCAAGCCTCACTAGAAAAACAAATATTTGCTGTAGACCTGGTGTCCCATTTGTCCATACAATATGCTCTACCTAAAGCGATGTCCATAGCCAGACTGTGCGTGAATACATTGTCGACGTTATTATCAGTATTACCGAGTGATTTACGGTTGGAGCTATTCCAACCAGTTTTGAAGTCTTTAGAAAGAATATGCATCGCATTTCCATCACTTTTAGAAGATATTACGTCATTATTGCTACAGCTTGGTAGAATATGCGAGTCACAAGCATCTCTGGGACATTGTTGGAATGATACCCCTATATTAGGCGAAACTGCCTACGTTTACTCTGATAGACAACCTGAAACTAAAGTTTTAGTAGCCGAGGTTCTTAGTAGAGACATAAGGTCAACAATGGATGAAATAGTTAAAAAAGCAGTATTGAATGACAAATTGTATTGATAATAACTTATTTTATCGAATGTTTATGTAAAGTTTCAAAAACTCTCATGTTTCTTTCTCACTTTAGAGTAATAAAACAAATTATAGGTTCTCATCACTGTTTTTAATTACCATTATTCAGTCAAAAGATTATTTGTAACAAATCACATTTCCGTAGAAAATATACTTTAATACATAACCAATAATATGTTTGTTGCTGAAATAGGATTTACTTGGTCCAGCTGTCTATATAACCATGCAATTTGATTTCTCGTCGTATAATTCCCAATATCGTTATACAACTGAGCCTAAAAAGAAAAATCTTAATTAATTCTTATCATTATTAAACGCATCAAAATATTGCACACTAGCGGACTCGCGCAACTTCGTCTGCGTCACTTTCAATTAAAAGGTAGCCCATTCTTTCTCAGGGTCTAAGGATTAAGCGGTTAATATAATAAGAGAGGTTAAGCGGGAAAGAGTAACAGAGTTACTTTTGCATTTATAATATTAGTCCCTACTAAATCTTATCCCTATAATAATATACATTTATTCCAAATTAATTAAACTACACAATTTTAGGTCCACAATTTAGGTACAAATATTTTACATAGTCAACAAATACTAAATCCACAACATAAATACAGATATCCGGTAAAAATAACTAATTACCTCCAGATGCGTAGTTTGAATCAATCTCCAATGTGCTCCAGCATTCGAAAAGTTGATTCTAGCGGAGACGAGAGCGTCGCAACAAGACTGCAGCACGTGGACCCGCGCCTCGCCGGCTGTGGGCGCTGAAGCTACTCTACATTTCGTGTACAATAACAATGCTGAAAAAACGTGTTACATTGCATCTACCATTTATTATGACCGAAAAACCATTTCCTTAAGCATTCAAAGATTCTAAACTAATGTGATAAAGACGTGAAATGGTGTGATGTTTGTGACAATGTAGGGGATTATCCAAAAATTATATCTTTGGATTTATTGAACTGATTTCGAAAATTATTCTTCGATAGGCTATAAATCGTAAACAATTCAAATTTAAAATTAAGTAAAATCGGCTTCCCTTTGTGACTAGATTTTAATTTAAGACATTATGGCACGATTATCGAACGAAGATGACATTTAAAGCATAATTTTCTGATCTACTAGAAAAATAAATTAATAAGACTAGCAGATACTTAATTACAATAAAATAATAAAAACAATACCTCTTCCTATGTCATAGGCACTACCATGTGCCATTATAAACGGTAAGGCTTTCTTCGCAAGCACTAAAGCATTTTTCGAACAACCCATATTCAGTTGTAAATTAGCTATGTGCATTTCCACCGTCGTCGCCCAATATAACAAATGATATTTCTTCGCTAGAGCTAACGCTTCATTCAACAGCATAATATTTGGTGATTGAACACTACTAAAGCATTGTTGTACTTGTGACATCAATAACATTGCTTTCAATCTCAGAGAAACGAAATGGTAACTGTCGTCCTCAGTCTTACAGTAATCTAATACGTCTTGTAATGAATCAAGCGCTTCCATGGCATCTCCCTTTAAGAAATACATTTCAGCTTTTAACAGTTGACTTTCCCAACGATCGGATGATGCGAGCAATCGTATATTTTCATCTGCTTCTTCCCATTTACCTGCCACACAAAGTTTTATACATGTTTAGCCTTTCAATATTTTTTTTTGTTTTCCGTAAACTTTTGAACAACCTCTTAAACGTCGAAATAACATTATAATAATTTCATAACTTACGGCGCATAAAAATAGGCATCCCTAACACAAAAAAATCATATGGATAAAATTAAGTTTTAGGGATTAATTACTTTGATTGTTGTTAAACAGAGCTTCAGATTTAACAGAGGTTTAATCAGCCCTGATTCAGTAGAGTGAAGTAGCTAGTACAGACCAGTAAAGAGAGCTCGTTGCGTGTAGACCCGGAGTGCGAGCGCGGCGGCGGCGGGCGAGGCGAGGTGCGAGGCGAGCGCCGCGCACAGCGAGCCCGCGCCGCGCCACGCCGCCACGCCCAGCGCGCCCGACGCACACGACAACACGTTACACTCTGACACACACAACACACCAACTATTATACTGTCCATTACTACGTACAAAACCCAAATTTTATAGTAAAAAGTAACCTCTTGTGATTGATTATTTTTGCTGTTTTAGGACTTTTGAAGGGTATTCTAGCTGTAGTAATCGTAAGATCAGTAGTATACAATAGCTCATATTTTAAAAACGTGTAAAATAAGAGCTAGGTGAGATTCTTTACAATTTATAATTTTATACTTTCCTTAATATACGGATGGACTATAATACTGAACGGACTGGAATAAAAAATAAAAAACGTTCCACGTTGTATAATTTTAAATAGATTTTAGACAATATATCGTCCAGCAAATCCGTATTGGTCGATTTCGATTTTTTTTTTTAAATGCTGACAGTAATTAGCATTGAAAATAAGGCAATCTAAATTTGGTGAGTTGTCACAAATATAAATAATATAAAATGAACTAAAATCTTAATCTATTGTAATATTATGCTTACTTGCATTAAGATTTAGCAAAAGTTGACAATTGACTGAAGCCATCTCAGTAAAGCCATACAACGCCCAGAGCGCCGCCGTGTTCGCCAATCCAGCAACCGTTAAATCAGTCATCGAATGTAGATAATTAATCGTATCTCCTCGGGTTATTATCTAAACAAGAACATAACGAACACTTAGCAGTGAATCTTGACAACAAAATATGTGTATTAAAGTTAATATACATACATACATAAAAAGGTCAACTCGCTCTATATAATTTGCAGGATAGAGCTATCAAATCTTGTTTGTTGGTAAATAACAAATAGTATAACTTATTTTGCAGTAAGCTACATTATCTGACATTCGTATTACTGTTTCAAGTACTACGTCCACTTTAGAGGCACATCTGAATGGGCTACTTTCTGAAATAGGCCAAAATAGTGAGAGTTGGAATGTTCAGCTAAAATACGCTGGTATTTATATCGGTTGTAATAGATGTTGTACCTGAAAGACATCTGCTGGTTTGGCGGCATTGAGTGCGGCGTGCTGCGCGAGGAGCTGCGCGGCGGCGGCGAGGCAGCGTGGTGCGCGCGGCGAACGAGGCGCGTGCGAGAGCAGCGCGGCGCGGGGAGCACGGCCGCCCGCCAGCGCGCCCCACGCGCCCGCCGCGCCCACGCACGCCGCGTCCCCCGCCTCCTGCGCGCGCGACACCGACTCGCGCACGCTCTCCATGGCCAGCTCTCTGGGATGAACATACACCTCGATGTCAGCTGCATTTAACTGAGTATCAAATAGTTTCAGGTGACTTTAATTTGTTGATTTTTATTTTAAGAGTGAATGCAGTTATGTTTCTTTTCAAAAAAAAGTAAAAAGTTCAGCAAAATTCGCTAAAATCGTTATTTCGAGTACTTCGCTTGGAGGGGGCGTTTAAAAATTCCACCCTGTATACGTAATGTTGTCCAAAAAAGAAAGAAAGATAACCATGTTGTTTAGTTTAGTAGTTACTTACTTGTGTCCAAAGTGTGTATGCATGGCAGCTCTGTTTAGTGCCGCGTATCGGAAGTGTTTGTTTTTATCACTACACACATAGTTCCCTGGCACACTGAACACAGTCCGATCAAAACAATTATAAAGAGAATCTTGAGCACCACAAAATTCCTTCATCCGGATGCTATTCAGGAAACTCAGAAAATGCTTAAAATAGTAAGAAAAACTGATATTAATGATAATAGCAAATTTTTGGATTTGACAAGCTCCACATAGACCATACATAATAATATGTTTAGAGATTTGTATGAACAAACAAAATTTCGATGAATAAATAGTATACTTACAATATCTGAGTAGTCAGGGAGGTCATTTATAATTTGATTAATCATTTTCTGCAGTTGAGTTGGTGGTAAAGCTTTTTTCTCATTAATTTGTAGAAAATTTGCTTGTTGTGCTGTAAATAACTCTGCTTGTTTCCTTGACCATTGTCCTTCTTCTAAAACACTAAAATTAAACAAATGGAATGATATTTAACAAATTAGACATTATTGAAATACCCTGAAATACTCCTCCAAAGTAATCCATAACCAAAAATTTAAAAAATACTTTTTAATTATCCTGAAATACTTGTGTTAGGACAAAATTGTCCAACAACTTCAGATGAACTTACACTCTTTACATCCAATACTCTCTAACACCAACTTACTTGTTCCGATCTACAGTATTCATCTTTGTAGATAATTCAAGTGGTTTTGTGTCCTCAGATGTTCTAGCTGCTTGAGTTTCCATGTTATTTAATTTCTTTAAAATAAATAATAGAATATTAAATTTAATTAACTAAAGTTAGTTGATCATTATGATTTCAGATCTAAAGGTGACTTGCATTATAAAACATAATAATATTCTGGATTCTGACAGCAGTTTTGAAAAACTTTTACATCTAAGGATCATAATATCATCAACCAAGGATCTGGAATAAATGGATGGATATGTGTAATAAGTGTGTGGTAATGGAGGTTAATGTTTATTACCAGTGAAAAAACTTGCATCACAGAATTTGAAATCCTAATCAACAAACAAAACTATAGAGCAAGAGCCCTTGAACAGCCAGACCTTCGTTATTTTATAAAGGCTGAGAACTTTTCACCTTTAGTACAATCTATCTTGCAATGCCACTACCAGCCAAACTTAATAATTGGTCATCGTTCTTACCTGTGTTAGGAGCATGTGCTGACAAGTTCTCAGCCTTTATAAAATAACGAAGGTCTGGCTTTTCAAGGGCTCTTAGAATATATGTAAAAATGGCAATACATATTTTAATTACGACATTGACTGCATAATGTTAAATGTATGTACTCAAATATTTAATTATTAAACTTTATGCACATCAATGATTATTAAACTTAATGCCTAAGGCATTCTCTACCAGGCAACCACAGGTGATGTAGAGAAAACTATGACTAACCTCTTTACTTAGTGATCTCATTATAAGACCAGGTCTTCCCTTCTGGTAGTAGACACAAAAAGTTTTATACAGAGCAACAGTCTGTACAAATGTTAATTTCTCTAAATTTAACAATATTCTTCTAAGATACAATCCTGAAAACAAATATTTTATTTTTATTATTTTAAAACCATCTCAATAAGTGCATTCTTCTCATGTTTCTATACATTTAAAACTCATAGTGGAGGATATTTAAAGATATAAACATAATTAAGTTATTGTATTTACATATTATTACTTAAAAACATAACATTGTTTTTCATTACTTCAAATATTTTTTTGTGATTTCTACTATGATTCAGAACAAAAATGTTGTTTAAATTTAACTATTCAAAGAATAATTCCAAATTACATTGCAAACTCCAGTGTTTAAAAGAATGCCATTTCATAAAATTACTATAAATATTAAAAAACCAACCTAACACACTGTACCTCGTGATGATACAAGGATTAGTTTCATTCTGCTCTATCATTAGCTTATCGACAGTGGAGGTAACACAGTCCATAAGTGCACTGATACCGTTCACATAAATAGTCTGTAGTCTGACACAAAAATTTTGCAAGTGAACACTTAGTAAACTATATCGTCCATCTGTCAGTAGTGACTCTAGCTCTTTGAACTCCATGTCTGGACACTGCAATCAACAAGTCATAGGTTTAATTTTGACTATACTACATTTTAATTATTAAATTTTATGAATTACGTCAATCAATATTTAAAGTCAAAAAATTGCTTGAAACAGAAAAGTAACTATTCATATAGGAAATTATTTTTTATTTATTGTAACATAAGGTTTCAGAAATTTAGTAATTGGTGAATTAACCATAAGTCTATCCATTCATAACCAGGAGTTGATGACTGTAAGTAAGGTATCCATTATTCAATTATGTCAGTATTACTGATAAAGAAAAAATGATATATAGAAATTAAACAGTTACCTGTACAAGTTTCAATGCTAACATACAAAAATCCTTTCTATACTTTGGTGCTACTGCACAATCAACCATACGTTTCGCTGAAATAATAAATTGCAATAAGACAAAATATTTGACATAATTCAATTAGAAATGAAATGTTGGTTGGAGATACCTGAAATTTTAAAGGAATATTTTCTGCTAACCAAGTGTTACAAAGCTTAAGCACTTTCATTAATGTATCAAAATCATTTGCGGCTATTGTGGAATAAAATATAATGAATATTGTAGATATAGGCTGATGATAATGATGTTGATATAGACTTTTACATGTGGGACTTACCTTCTATTTTTAATAATCCATATTCCCGAATAAAAGCTACTACAGCAATTTTATGAGGTGTGATATTGTCTATATTTCCTTTTATTAATTTACCAAAATCAAAATTGTCATTAGGTTCCATGTTGTAGTTTCTTAAAAGCAGGTTTTTTAAAAACAATTCATCTACGGCTGACGAAGAACTAAGCGAAGAACAAGGATATCCAGCTGTACCAGTTCCGGAGAATATGAGTTGATTAGAAAATAATTATTCTATAATACTTCAGCTAACGTGAAATACTTTTTAAATAATCAACTGCCACAAAATAAAATCATTCAAATTTTAATGTTTGTTTTTTTTGTTGAGAAGGCACAGTGAGAATGGATACGAAAATAGTATTTTTTTAATTTCAAATACCGAAGATAACCTTCGGGATTTTTTTTTCTGGCCCGAGATCTTTCCTTACGGATGACTTTGCCAATGTCACGTAGATTCGAGAATTTATACAAACTGAAACACAAATCTTTTGTTTCAGTTTGAATTTATACAAACTTAAACACAAATCTTTTCCCATGCCTCGGTCGAAAGTATTGACAATACTATTGATAAGTATGTGGGCACCAGGGGGGTGCCACTGGTTTAGTTAGGAAACGAACTATTAGGTGTCACTACGGTTGTAACGAAACTTTATGATTTTACGTGAGATGGCGCTATTTGGAAATTCTTTTCCACGCTTTTTCCATTTCATTGTTTTCTCGCGAGATGGCGCTAATTTTAAAAAACGTTTTTTCCTAGTATTTTATGATCTGGCAGTTATTGACAAATGAATACTATTTTTCAGCTACAGCCTATAACCTAAGCTTAAAATAAAATAAATGTATAATATGTTTTTTTTTTATGTTAGGATTTTTTTTTAGTAACTTTGTAATGTAGATTTGTGCTATCTTTTTTTTTTTTTTCGTCACAGACTATACATATATATATATATGAGACCGGATGTCAAATGAACGTCAGTGTGAATATAACGTATTTTTTTCGCGTTGTTTTAAATAATTATTTGAATTGACAGGAACGTCAGTGAAGGCAACACGCGAATTTTCTTCAAAATTTAAAAAATATTTTGTAATTTTGCGAATAACGCTAGTTTTCATAAATACTATAGCTTAAAAATAATTATTTCTAGTGGATATATAACGGCATAGTAGTCATGGATGCTAAAGCGAAAAAACCTCCTGATCCCGGAACAAGGGTTAGCCCTAGCCCAACCTTATCGTCTAGCACTAACTCATTATCTTACTCAACTCTTAGCGCAAAATCCATTCATGATTTATTTAGTTCACCACGTAGTAATAGCGAAAACGAATTGATGCTAGGACAGCTATTAACTCACTCCTCTAAAAAACGACGTCAAGATTCTTGGTCGGATGAACAATCCTCAAAAAAAACCAACCATAATTTGTGTGACTCCCAACTACAAAATCCAGCCTTTCAAAAACCGAGTCCTGAGGATCCGCGTAATTATATAGCTACTGATTTAGGCCCTTTCATAATCCACGTTTCAAAAATCACCGAAGATCCCGCATCATCTGCTTATCTCCATCCTGTAAAATTTGGAAAGTTTATATTCAGCTTAAATGTCACTGGTCTCAAAAAGGAAGGCATAAAAAGGCTAGGTCGTAACCGAATTTCCGTTGAATTTAGAAACTTCCACGACGCCAATGATTTTTTATCAAACCCAACTCTTAAAGAAAGTGGCTATAATACATTTATACCCAGTTTCAATATAACTAGAATAGGAATTATCAGAGGAATCCCAATCGATCTCTCCGTAGATGAATTGATTAAAGAAATAGAAGTTCCTTATGGATGTGGCAAAGTCATAAAGGCTCGCAGACTAAACTTTAAATCAAAACAAGAATCAAAAGAAGAACAAATATGGAAACCCAGTGAAACCATTGTAGTTACCTTCGACGGACAGAAACTCCCTAATCATATCTACCTATTCCACAACTGCCTTACAGTTGAACAATACAAATTTCCTGTTATACAGTGTTTCAACTGCTGTAGATTTGGCCATGTTCAGATTCAATGTCGATCGAAACCCCGATGTCATAAATGTTCTGAACCGCACCTTGCCGCTACTTGTGATATCGATGAATCCTCTTTAAAATGTATTTTCTGTTCTGGCTGCCATTCAGCTTTAGATAGAGCCTGCCCAGAACAATCGCGACAAAAAGAAATAAAACTACTCATGGCTAATGAAAATATTTCCTTCCTAGAGGCGAATAAACGGCTCTCGCCAGTGCGCAAGCCTTTCGCTGAAATTTTGAAATCCCTTAATACTGAACCCCGTCTTGACCACACGCCCAAAACCCAACCCTCGAAACCACTTAATATTGGTAATAATACTACCTCTTATAAGAAGACTGTTTTGCCTAAACCAAAAGTCAGACCTACGTATCAACCCGGTTATGACCATTTAGCCCACCGAGAACTGATTAAACGTCCTCCATCTCTCTCAAACAATGGTTGCGCATACACCGCCACTCATCCTAAAAATCCTCCAGTTAACTTGACTGAACTGTTAGACTCATTATTGTCAAATATCATTTCCCTCTTATCATCATCAACAACCTTACCGTCCAACGTAGCTGCAAAAATAGATACTCTTAATAATATTATTTTAAACCAACAAGATGGACAAGTTTCTACAATGGAATGTGAGGAGCATTATTCATAAAAAGAGTGACCTCATTTATTTACTGAATAAACACAAACCTTTAGTGGCTGCTATCTCCGAAACCTGGCTCAAACCCTCTTCAACCTTCTCAGTCCCAGGCTATGCTTGTTTAAGGCATGACAGACCTGATGGCTGGGACGGTGCTGCACTTCTCATAAAAAACAATTTAAAATACTGTCGAATAAATGTCCCTACAATTGATAATGTTTACCTTGTTGCTGCAAAAATTTTCTGCCACCAGAGAAATTATACAATGTTAAGTATGTACATCCCCCACCCCACAGCTTATATAATAGACAGGTTAAAAACTTTATTCCAATCACTTCCAGACTCCGTTTTAATACTAGGTGATCTCAATTGCCATCATAGTCTCTGGGGTTCAAGTCACTGTGACACCCTTGGGTGTAAATTAGCAGATGTCATAGATGATTGCAACCTAACCGTGCTCAATGACGGTCGGCCCACACGTCGTACTTCGCCTACCCAAAATAAGTCTGCTGTCGATCTGACAATTTGCTCTAGTCCGCTTGCTTCACTGCTAAACTGGGATGTGGATACAATTACCTATGGTAGCGATCACGCTCCCATTACAGTCTCTTTTCCATTCACCACCCCTGAAGCTTGTTTCAACCCTTTGCTAAAATACCGCATTGAACGTGCTAACTGGGAGAAATTTTCAGCAATCTTATATGACCGAGTAGACCAGCTGCCCCCTGTAACAGCACAAAATATAATAGAGTGTTACAACAGGTTTGTATCTCTAATACATGAAGCGGCTGAAAATTCAATACCCGTGAAACAGCCTGCGAGGAAAATTCCACCCCCGCCATGGTGGAATAAAGAATGCTCTGATGCTGTTAAACAAAGACGGAACGCAGATCGGTATTTTGCGGCATCGATGACGTTGGTGAACTTCTTAGCCTCCCGAAAGATAGAAGCCCAGTGTAGAAGAACCTTAAAGAAAGAGAAGCGACTAGGATGGAGAAAATTCTGCCAATCCTTAGCTCCGACGACGACTGTCTCAGCAGTGTGGAAATCTGTCAAAAGATTTAGATCCTCCAGAAATCACACGGGATCCCCGTCGTCCAACCAAACCGACATTTGGACTGAAAGCTTCTTCCAGAAAATCGCTCCTCCGTATGTTCCTTTTTATACTGAGCTTCAAATGGCCTATACTCTCCCACAAATTAACAACTTCCTCACAGAACCCTTCTCATTCGCGGAGCTAAAAACAATACTTCAAGTTGTAAAAGATTCTTCTCCTGGAATTGATGGTATTATATACTCGTTTATATCAAAATCTCCAGTTGAAGCCCAACAATATTTCCTTGATATTGTGAATATGATGTTCTCCCAAGGGGTAACACCGGATGCATGGCGCGAACAAATTGTTATTCCAATACTAAAGCCTGGTAAAGACGCCACGTGTCCTCTTTCGTATAGGCCTATAGCACTTGCATCGGTCCTGAACAAAATTACTGAACATCTGGTGAAAAACAGGTTAGATTGGTTCATCGAAAGTGAGAAAATTTTGCCCGAATTCCAATATGGCTTTAGGAAAAACAGAAGCGTAACTGACTGCCATTGCATTCTGACCTCTGACATCCAAAAAGCCTTCTCAGTCAATAATTATGTTACCGCAGCTTTTCTAGACATCGTTTCTGCTTATGACAATGTTCTTATTCCTGAACTCAGGGAAAAACTACTCAGTATTGGACTGCCATGTAAATTTGTGCAATTCACCTGCAATTTAGTAGCTGACCGTAAGGTCCATCTTCGTGTTGATGGTAAAATCCAAGGGGTCAGATCAGTTTGGAAAGGTCTGCCACAAGGATCGGTACTGAGTCCAATTTTATTCAATATATATCTATCTGATATAGGCTCATCAACCAAAAACGTGAATATAATTCAATATGCTGATGACATCTGTTTATACGCTAGCAACAAATCCGATATACTTGCTGCAGACCATCTCACCTCTTCCCTGGGCTCTGTAGGTCAATGGCTGTCAGATCGAGGGCTTTCATTATCAATAACCAAAAGCTGCGTGGTCACCTTCAGTAGAAAACGCATAATACCGGCAGCGCATATTTATCTTCAAGGTGAACGACTACCCGTAGATAATAAAGTAAGATTCCTTGGAGCTATCATAGACTCACGACTATCAGGTAAATATCATATAGATTATGTGGTCTCTAAATGCGAGAAGGGTATCAACTTGCTGCGTGCCCTGTCAGGAACTTGGTGGGGCGCCCACCCCTACACGCAAAAGCTTTTATATAACGCCCTAGTCCGCAGTATTTTAGATTTTGCTTCACTCATACTCGAACCTTGTAATAAAAAGGACCTGGCGCGCCTGGATGATGTTCAAAATAAGGCCCTTAGAGTGGTTCTAGGGGCAATGAAGTCTTCACCCAAGCATGGCCTACAAGTCGAATGCGTAGATGCTCCCCTAAATCTAAGAAGACAATATCTCTCAAACAGATTCATATTTAGATCTGCGCAAATTTCTCCCAGTTTTTGTTTGCAGAAAGTTTCAGCTTTACATAACTCTATAATCTCTTCCCGTTATTGGCAGAGAAAAGCTTGCCCAAATTTTATAAAAAGTTTTACCATTTTACAAAATTTACATACACCTATTTTATCTTTTAATACTCTGCCTATTTACCAAATACCGTTCAAAGCTGTAGTCCATAACCCCACCATAGTACTTAACCTAGGTATTTCTAAAAACACTAAAAACATTAACTCCGTGTTTTCACAAAAGTCCCAGGAGAAATGGCCAAATTGGAACTATTTATATACTGACGCCTCAAAAATTGATCCCGACGGGCTCACTGGGGTTGCGGTCTGGCATGCAGATGCAAATCATCCTATCCTACATCAACTTCCTCCAGAAACTTCGGTGTTTACAGGTGAATGCATTGCTATACTAAGTGCCCTAATATATATTGCTCAATTTTCAATTAATAAATCTGTAATATTTAGTGATTCACGGAGCGCTTTAAATTCGATCTCAGAAAATTCCATTAAACATTGTTCACGCCATCCTATTATAAGCATGATCAAAGACTTACTATATACTTTCGAAGAAAAATACATTAAAGTTGAGTTAGTTTGGATCCCTGCTCATGCAGGAATTTCAGGCAACGAAAAGGCAGACAGTTACGCAAAAAACGCCATTAATACGGGAGATAAGCACTTTTACTTTAATGTCATCAACGACCTACTTGCATTAAGTAAAAAAATTATGTTCAATGACTGGAACAAGAGTTGGGAGTCATACAAATACAAATATTCTTACATACAGCCATCGGTCCCTAGACGTCCTTGGTTTTATAACTTTAGAAATTTTGATAAACAGACCACTAGTACTATTATACGATTAAGGTTGGGCCACGTATGTTCCCCAGTGAAACTCTATAAATTTAAAATCAGACAGTCCCCGATCTGTGAGTGCGGTTTAGAGGAGGGAACTATTGACCACATATTTTTTAACTGCCCCGCTAACTCGAAAAGTCCGCCCCTCTACACCTTACTAAATAACTCCGAAACACCTTTTCCATTAAACATGGCCTACTTACTCACACTTCCCAGTAAAGAAGTTATTTATAAACTAGCTAAATTTATTAGTATGAATAATATCCACTTATAATATAAAAATTTTAATATTTAATTAATTTGTATTTTATATGTATATTTGTTTGTAACTTATATGTAAATATTTTCCTTGTTAATTAGAATTTTATAAGTAGTGTTATTTGCAACGTTTTGGTCAATCCGCGACAAGTACAAAACGTTGCCTTCGCTTTACCTGACATTGGCTGGGCCGCCCACAAAAGCGGTGGCAATAAAGCCATAAAAAAAAAAAAAAAAAAAAAAAAAAAAAATAATTATTTTTGACGTTGAAATGTCATGTTGTGCGAACTACATGTGTTTATGATTGTTTTCTCATTTTTATACTATTTCTCATCTTCAAGAACCTTTTCAGTCTTCACTTAGTGCTTCTGATTCACGTATAATATTTAACTTTACTATAACCTTTTTTCTTTTTATTTGGTGTTGGTTTTTGTAGGTTTATGTTTGTGTTGTATTTTTTTGTAGGTTAGTTTTTGTAATTTGTGTAAATTTTTTAGTTATTTAAGTTATTAAAATGGATTTGGATGAAATAGACCATGGTCCTGATCCTGATCCTCCTCCTGATCTACACAGAAACAACCATCAATTCTCCTTTCAGGAAGAATTGGACAGATACATGATTAGAGAAAATATGACACTGAATTCACAGGAATCTCCAATTGTAGCGGCTTTTGAGACAGTTGCTACTGATGACAACAACGAGCTTCAGAGCCCTCGAACTCCTACTGCCAAAAAAGCCAAAACAGAAATTAAAAAACAAATAAAAAAACTTAAAACACAAGTTCCTTCTAACTCTTTACTCCAAAAAGCTCTATCCAATTCTGACCTTAAACAAATTATCCAACCTACTCCTCAACCTCAACCATGCATTAATTCCTCCCAAACAGACACTCAAACACAAATACTTCAAACACCAATTACCTCTCCAATACGCTCGGTGTATCTTCCTGAAGACCGTGGCCCTTTCATGATTTATGTTGAATACCCAGAAACCTCCTTAAATGCTGGATCTACACTCCACCCACTAAAATTTGGTGCCTTTCTATTCAAAAATAAAATTCAAAATATCCTTGACAACGGAATTAAAAAAATTGGTAGAAATAGACTTTCTTTAACTTTTGGTAAGTTAGAAGATGCTAATGCCTTCTTAAATAATGATATTATTAAAAATTCATATAAAGTATACATTCCTACTCATAATATCACTAGAATGGGCTTGGTCAGAGGAATTCCCAATGACTGGACTCATGAAGACATAGTAGAAAGTGTTAAAATACCCATAGGTATTGGTAAGATTATCAAATCAAGACGTCTGAATCGCCGTGTTACTTCACCTGAAGGCTCCTCCTGGATACCTACCCAGTCTGTAGTTATGACCTTTGACGGTCAAGTAATGCCAAAATACATTAATTGTTGCTACACTGTACTTGATGTTGAACAATATATTTTTCCAACGGTACAATGTTTCCAGTGCTGCAGATTCGGACACACTCGCAGTAAATGCAGATCAAAACCTCGCTGTTTTAAGTGTGGTGGTAATCATATTGGTGACTCTTGCCAGGTGGAACAGGATGATATCTCTTGCCTATCATGTACAGGAAATCACCTGGCCACTGATAAATCTTGCCCTGAATATGTCAGGCAGACTAATATCAAACATTACATGGCTAACCATGCTGCTTCTTATCTGGAAGCTTCGAAACACTTTCCAGAAGCTAAAAAATCCTATGCAGAAACTTTATTGTCTTCTCGTAATCACCATACAGCAAATTCCAAAACCTCCCTATCCCCTTCTAGTACAACCTTCACAACCAACTCCAGTTTTCCTACATCCTATAAAAAAACGGTATATTTAGGTCCTTCATTGCGGTCCCGCCCCCCCACTGTCGACCATCTAAAATCACATAGAGATTTGCTGAAAACATTTGAAGCTCCAGTTCCATCTAATGGATGTGCCTTAATTAATCAGAACAAAAATGAAACTTCCAAAAATGAAACCTCTTCGTCCGAAGAAATAAAAGAACTTATCTCGTCGTTGACGAGGGTTTTAACAATTTCGAAATTACCAGACCACGTAGCCCTTGAATTTATACAACAATTTTCTCTCTCCCTATTTAACATAATTAAAAAAAATGGATCGAATAATTCAGTGGAATAGCAGAAGTATTATTCAAAATAAATCACAGTTTATATTCCTTCTTAACAAATATAACCCCTTTATTACAACAGTCTCAGAAACCTGGCTAAAACCAGGTACAATATTCAAAATTCCCGGCTATATTGCCATTAGAGATGATAGGGCAGATGGTTGGGGTGGTTCTGCCATTTTCGTTAAAAATAGCATTCCTTTCAAGAAATCTATAATTAAAAATTCTAACAGTAGCTTCAATTTTGTTTCGGTTGAAATCAATAAAATCTCATATATTTCTATTTATATCCCAAGAAGAGATAATTCCATTATTCCTCATCTACACTCTCTCCTAAGACAAATAAAACTCCCTATGATTTTACTAGGAGATTTTAATTCACACAATCAGCTTTGGGGTGCTCCTAACAACGACAATTTCAGCTCTCGTCTGCTGGATATCTTTGAGGACCTCAATCTTTGTATTTTAAATGATGGCTCTCCCACCCGCCGTCCCCACCCTATCAGCAATTCTAGTTACGTAGATTTATCTGTCTGCTCGGCCCCTTTAGCCAGTCTTCTCACCTGGAACGTTCTGAGCCAAACTTTTGGATCAGATCATTATCCTATTATCTTGTCCTACCCTAGTCAGAATATCTCTATCACTCCCCTACCCCCTCTACTACCATACAAATTATATAAAGCCGATTGGGTTAGTTATTCTGTTTCCTTAAATAATAAAATTCAGAACCTTCCTAGACCTACTGTGCCTACTCTGTCACAGTGCTGCTCTGACTTTATCACCTCGATAACATCGGCAGCAGCGGAAACCTTCCCCAAAAAGCTTACCACTCCAAGAAAGATTCCGTCCCCTCCGTGGTGGGATTCTGAATGCACGGAAGCTGTAATAATAAAAGAGAGAGCTGAACAGTATTTTAATGAAAATATTAACCTTAATAATTTTCTGGAGGTACGTAACGTGGAAGCTGCAACTAAACGCCTTTTTAAAAAGAAAAAAATTAAATCTTGGCGAAACTTCTGCTCAAACCTCTCTCCAACTACCCCATCATCGATAATCTGGAATAATATCAAAAGATTTAGACACTCTCGCAACCCCCATTCTGGCAACACAATGAATCCCCCAAAGTCGTGTTTAGAACAATTCTTAAATAACCTGGCCCCGCCAACTGTTCCACAGCAAACCGTAGCTGTCCCATTCTCTGTCTCGAGTTATCTACAACCCAACCATAACAATAGCTTCCTGTCCGCTGATTTTTCTATGACGGAGCTAGAATTTGTTCTTGGTAAATTACGAGATTCTTCACCTGGTCCAGATGGAATACCTTACTCTTTCATTGTGAAGGCAAATCCCTCCACTCTACTTTATCTTTTAGACCTAATTAACTTAATTCTTGAAAAAGGAGAGCTTCCACCTGAGTGGAAACACCAGTTGGTTATTCCAATTCTTAAACCATCAAAAGATCCTGATATTCCATCATCTTACAGACCCATAGCTCTGTCTTCGACGACCCCGAAAATCATTGAACATTTGATCAAAAACCGGCTGGAATGGTTCCTTGAACATAATGGTCTTCTGTCCAAGACACAATACGGTTTCAGGCGGGGGAAAAGCGTCCTTGATAATCTCTCCTTATTCACCACAGACATTCGTTTGGCTCTCACCCGGGAGGAATCTCTGGTGGCCAGCTTCCTGGATGTCTCTGCTGCCTATGACTCTGTTAATCTTGCTCTTCTTAGAGAAAAACTTTCACAGCTAAGAATTCCCCGCAGATTATCAGACCTCATATTTAACATTTTCTCGGGGAGAACTATCGAGCTAAGATCTCCAGGCTTTTCATCCCCTCGTCGAACTATTTGGAAAGGTCTTCCACAAGGATCAGTTATTAGCCCTCTTCTGTATGATCTATATACCGCTGATCTGGACAGGAACATTGGCGAGAAGTGCAGAGTTCTCCAATATGCCGACGACCTAGTTATTTATACGTCCCATACCTGCATCAGCAGTGCAAAATCGGATCTAGAAAACACCTTATCACGACTTTCTGTATGGCTCAGTGATCATGATTTGTCCTTGTCACCCTCAAAGAGCTCAGTAGTGATCTTTTCCAGGAAGCGCCAGATCCCTGATGATCCCATTAAATTTGGAAACTGTTATATTCCTGTGAAGAGCGAAATTAAGTTTTTGGGTAAATGGTTTGACTCCAGAATGAATGGAATCCCCCATATAAATTATATCACTCAAAAATGTGAACAAAATCTTAACATCATGAGATGTTTGAGTGGTGTTTGGTGGGGTGCTCATCCACTCTCTCTGCGCCTTTTGTACAATGCCACCATTCGTAGTCTCTTAGATTTCGGCACCTTCTTATTAACACCCTGCAACAAACAAGCTCTTAAAAAACTAGACATCGTTCAGTCGAAGGCCTTACGAATAATATTGGGGGCTATGAAATCTTCTCCTGTGAATTCCTTACAGGTGGAATGTTCGGATTCCCCCCTTGATATCAGGAGGCAATTCTTATCTGATAAATATATCTTTAAAATTTCCCAATTCAGTAACCATCCTCTCCTTCCCAAGTTAAAACTATTAAATATATACTCCAGATCAAATCAATATTGGAAAAACAAACCACTACCTCATCTCGTAAAAAGCCTTAGAAAATTAGACAACATTAAATTCCCCATTAACAAGTATAATTGCTATCCTTTGTTCTCATTTCATTTCTCGGTACTCCTATTTCGACCTTCTATTTTGTCGGTAAATATAAATAAACTCTCTCTTCACCCTGACACTCTATTACAGTCCTTCCTAACGGAGAACTGGTCGAATGCCGAAGTTTTCTATACAGATGCCTCCAAATTGTCGCCTATGGGCTCAATTGGCTTTGCCTTTTTTCATGCTACCTCACACACGCATTTTCTCTATAAATCTCCTTTTTATAATTCTGTTTTTTCTGGCGAATGCCTGGCGATACTCCGTTGCATTGATTATGTTAGAACCCATAATTTAAGTCCAGCAATCATACTGACCGACTCAGAAAGCTGCATCAGTTCATTGAAATCAAATCCTTTTGACAGGAATACACCTTCCTCTATTATACTGGAAATAAAACAGGCCCTGTTCTATGCTTCCTCTGATGGTCTGGAGATTCATTTGGCTTGGATTCCAAGCCACGTGGGCATCCGGGGCAATGAGGAGGCCGACAGACTTGCCAAGCTAGCAACGTCCAGAGGTAACTCATCGCGAATGATGATCTTCCCCCACGACATTCAATCATATGCTAAATCAGAATGGGAGAAATCCTGGAATGCTACATGGAAGAAATCGTCACAAACTAAAGGCAACCATTTGTTTAGAATTCAGTCTTTCGTCAGGCGTCGCCCGTGGTTCTCCTGGTTAAAGTTACCAAAACATATATCCTCAACTATCAGTAGAATGCGTATTGGTCACTGTTTTTGCCACACCCACCTACATAAAATCCGTATCAGAGATTCTTCTTTGTGCGAATGCGGACTGGACGAGGGCTCTATTGCTCACATTCTCCTCTCGTGCCCCTTAAACCGCCCCTCCCTGTATGAACTCCTTGTTTCCTATGAAGCCCCTTTACCGGTGGATGTTAATTCATTACTCTCTCTAACTAATAAGAAATATATTAAGGCTCTTATCAAATTTTTAACAATAAATAATATTAAAATCTAATTAACAGACAATAATCCTTTTTGTAAAGATTAACTAACCTATAATAAATACTAATATCCGTGTTTTCAGAACCATTAACTTGTTTTTTTGACCGTCTTGACCACGATAGGTATACATTTGTAAATAATGTAATTTGATGACCATGTAGTAGTACTTTGACACGGGCAGGAGCCACTCCTCTAACTATAGGAGTCAGTTGCCGAAAGGGGAAAAAAAAAAAAAAAAAAAAATAATTATTTTTCCATGTTATTTGTAAATAGAGATGTATGGTCTGTGCCAGGGATACCAGACGACGTATCTAAATCTATGGAAAATGAATATATTAACTCCGCGAGTTCAGCTCAAACTTATCTTCTCCAGTACCTGATGTTGAGTTCATGTCAACTGACGGTTTGACAACAATCCCAAGAAAAAGAGGTCTAACCTCGAATGATCGGTATATTAGTCGCAAAATTACTAGAACAGACACTACAAAAGCCATGAATTTGGAACAGCCTAAAGCTCAGTCTTACAATCGCAAATATTTATCATCAGATCTAGGTCCTTTCGCAGTCCATATTTCTAAAATATATAATGACTCGTCATCGGTCGTGACTATTCACCCTGTAAAATTTGGCCAATTTATCTTCTATAATAATATTTCTCACATCACCAAAGATGGAATAAAAAATTAGGCCGCAACAGGATTGTTGTGGAGTTCTCAAATCCCACTGCTGCAAACGAATTTCTTGAAAATAGTCTGTTGGCTGACAGAGGGTATAAGGCATTTACATATCAGGTTACTCGCATGGGAATTGCGAGGGGTATCCCCATTGATTTTACAAATGAAGAAATACCTGAATATATAGAAGTTCCTTCTGGCTGTGGAAAAGTAGTCAGAGCTCGTCGACTTAATTATAAAGTTAGGAATGAAACATCATCTAATGAATGGCATCCTAGTCAAACTGTTGTTCTGCCTTTGATGGTCAGCGGCTCCCTCGGCATGTTTATTGTTTCCACAATTCTATTAATTGTTTGAAAGACGATTTTCCCTGTCTGGATTTTTTAATTAAACGATATTTAGGTGAGCGTACCACACGTTGTTTGATGATTACTACTGCTTATGGATCCTGCAATATCAGGGAATATACAAAACCGCCAGCTATGGATCCAATTTGAAACTTCTCAATTTATGATTTCAGAAATAGTGCACAAACAATCAGGCTCGTAACTGGAGCGCAGCGCTACGTTTGTTCGCTCGGAGCTGTACCGGTGCCGGGGCTACTGCTGGCTGCTAGGAGCTGCGCCCTTCGCACGCCGCCGACCCAGAGCCACCGACCACGACCATGTTCCCGCTATACCTCAAGACAGACCTGCTAGAGGTACTATGACCCATTACTGTATATGCTTCTCTTTATAAAGTGAACGGCTCGAAAATGTTATTTTATAGAATAAAATAAACACAAAAAATCTATTGAATTCCGTATCCGTATAATATAGTAGAAGTAAACTGAGACACCTCCCGGGTGCCCTAACGGGGCATTTTGCCACCAGGGAGCACCTATGTAGGTTACAGTTGGCTACAAGCCCAGTCTGCAGATTCTGTGAAGAAGACACAGAATCAATGCATCACATATTATGTGCATGCGATGGCCTGGCGAGGGTAAGAATGAACGCATTGGGTGAAGGATACCCGGACCAATGCGTGTATAAGTCCTTGGCGCCAAAAAGAATTGCAGAATTAATGCAATCACTTTTTGAAGCCGAGGAATAAAGGAAGGGGTCGTGATACAAAAGATCCGACTGGGTCGAAGTGTCAGGTGATTACAGGCACCACCCCAACAACCAAGATAGATAGATAGATCCGTATAAATATATTGAAATCCGAAACATTCTTGAATACGCAATACGTTTAATATTATTTTATAACATTAATTGTTTTGATTGATCTAAACTTACAATCATGTCATATGTTAGATATTCTATAATTGCGAAAGTAACTGTCTGTTACACTTTCCCGTTTAAGGCTGCGTTTCCACCAGAGATGTGCGAGGATGCATAGCGAGGGATGTGTTTGTAAAGAACCAATAGGATCGCTTCATTTACCTTGCCGCGGTCAGCACAGCTCTGGTGGAAACGGCTCAGCGGAACTAGATTTTTGCGCATACAAAACAAGCGCGGGTTGTGTACGAGGGAAGTGTGCGAGGAATGTGTGTTGAGAAAGATGTGTTGCGAGGTTTGCGCATACTGTACCAGCCAGTCCATAGACGGAGTTTGTTGGAAGTAGAAGTGCGCAAAATAGATAATAATATGGATAATTGGAAAAAGAAAATACTTTTATATTTAACAATTTGTGATGAAGAAATGGAAGCAGAAGATACGGAGTTTATTACACATAAATGCGCATTTTCACAGCTCCGCTACACATCCTCGTAGGCACATTATCATCGCACAGCTTTGGTGGAAACACCCACACATTTTCACAGCACAGCTAGACATCATCGCACGACACATTTCCATCGCACATCTCTGGTGGAAACGCAGCCTAAACCTCTGATTTGATTTTGATGAAATTTGGCACAGACAGTCTTTAGGTTCTAAGAAATAACATAGGCTACCTATTAATTGAAAGTGACCCACTAGTTTTACTATAAAGAGTTACTGCTGCCATTTAATTTCTTAATAAATTAATGCTGTCACACTACTAATACTACTATTTTTCTTCGCAGGACTAGAAAGTCATCAGTGTCAACAAAAATGAAGGAGGACTTTATCCTGAATGTCAAGACATCAATACTGTTATAAAATTGTTTCAAAGAACTAAACATTGGAATAAAGTTTAGAAGAATTATTATCAATAAATGCTATAAATATCCAACTTGTACCATAGCATTTATACTTTTATGACTGAATGTTGTCAAGTCAAAACAGTTTTTAAAGCATTCTTATAAACCTGCTAAAAACATTCAACCAATGTTGAGTTCTTCGAAATAGTATATTTTAGAATATATAGTATAAATTTGACTAGGCTATTAGACAACTACACAAGTAGAACGAAAATACCATAATATTCAATATTTAAAGTTTTTGGAATTTGTTTTTATGTAAAGCTAAGTATCTTACTAATTTTCATGCATTTTGAACGGGTTCATACCACAATATTTAATTAATTGAGTTGTCTCGATATTTCAACGTTGTTGCAGAGTCATTCAAAATGCATGAAAGTATTATAGAAAACCACGAGTGTCTAAATAAGTTTATAACTTACTAATTGTCAAATATCCGTGAGAATAACACAACTGATACTATAATAACACAACCATTGTTTAATAATTATTTATAAAAAGCTATTTTTTGTAAACCTGTTGAGTTTTTACAAATTTAGAAGGAAACTACATGTGAAATTATTTTGTCTACAATTTTATAAATCAGTGTTTTTTTTATAAATAAGTTTAGTTATAGAATTACTATAACATCAAAAGGAACTAAATCATCTAAAGGTTTTATGTTATTATTATATAAAATTTTACATTTAAAAAATATATGAAAATTATATTCAGCTCCAAATTATTCCTGAATACGCAATTTTTTTTATGTTTGTACATATTTGTATAAGATATTGTTTTGATTGATTTAAACTTAGTTTTAAATTCCTAAACGATGCATCACATTGCAAGTACTTTCATATTTTTCAAAATGATGGTTGATTATACTGTATTTTCACAAAAAAATGCTTTTGTAAAAATATTATATTGTAGAATCATTTTCTTTGAATGTTATTCCTTTGTTGTTGCTCTTTTTGTACATTTTCTTCTTGGTATTATAATGTTATTGATAAAAATAATATAAATTTGAAATGGAATGTGAAAACAACAGCTTTTTATTTTAAAAACTGTTCTATTTGAAAAAAAATGTTTTGTTAAAAAGCATGAGCAAGTTCACAGATTTCGAATTATAATCAGTTTGTTGTTTTAAATTACGAGTGGATGCATCAGCTATTGTAATGAAACATTTTTTTCAAATAGAAAAATTGAATTCCCCTAGTAAACAAAAAATACATTTAAATCTAGCGCGCAGCGCATGCACTCAAGCATGTGGCTCCACCTCTTACTGCAATTCGTAAACTTAAGCTCATATCTATCTCCAGTCTCATATCTATCTCATATATATATGTATGGTCTGTGGTGGGCACGCTATGAAATGAAAGAATCTACGAACGAATTCCAATGCCGTAAATAAATTGAAAAAAAAACATGAACATGATAATCTGTGACACATCTGTGGTGTGTTTTGGGGAGGCAGTAATGTACGTCCCCATATTGTACGACCCGATAATGCACGACCCAGTATTTGGCGTCCAAATATTGCACAGGCCCGGAATCCGTGTACAAACAAAGCAATGTTTGTACACCAATTCTCGGGTCGGCAATTATTGGCACGGGTGCGGAATCCGTGTACAAACAAACTCCGCTATTGGTCAGCTAATCTGGTCTCTTATTGGTCAATAAATTATTCTGTTCTTTTTGGTTTGAGGTTCGTTTACATTCAAGTTTGGATTACTTGACGACAGGGTAGAAGACCCAAATTTTAATGACTTGATAAAATTACGTTTTAAATTTTAAAATAACATTTTCTTTTCCTTTACCTAGAACTAGTTATTGTAATTTTAATTATTAAAATTCTTATGTTTTTTTGTTGTACAGGGTCCCCGACCCACCGTCACTTTAAATTGAGTAGATGTGACGAAGAAGTTGAAGAGTTACTATTTCAAGAATATATTTTTATTACAGGGGAAAATTGTTTTTCAAGATATCTTGTGATGGTTACTAAATTTGAAATGAAATGTTCATATCTTCCAAGTTTTATGGGAATCGATATGATCTTACTGAGCTTGCATTATTAATTAAAATTTTAATTGCTGTGAACTATATTTCATCGAATGTTTTTTAATTAATACTTATATTACTACTTAATACTTATATTTTGAAACAATATCATTAGGTACTGTTATTTGTAAGAAAAGAGGTTCAACATCTACATCAGGTTTTTCTTCAAAACTTAAGAAAACCAACCACTTCTTGCTTAACAAATCACATATAACTTCCATAATTCATTATTTTATAACCTGAAATGGTAAAGAACTGAATTGAGCGATAATACTTATTTATACATTGTTTTATAATGTCACGGTAAAATACAGACGCATAGTTTGTAAGCCTTTGTCTATCAAATGCTATATTAGGATTAGTGTCCCACCAGAACTGTTTTTGGCCGAAACCGAAATAGCCCTTGCAAATTATTATTTTTTGAAATCAAATCTTACCTTGACTTTACTATATATCATTACTTCCCATAATAAATAAATTTGTAATTTATACAGGGTGTCCCAAAACTATGCGTCATGAATGGAAAGTACCTTAAATATTAGAGATAAGATGTTTTGTTGAAAGGAAACATTATTTTACTTTTGATGCTTTATAATACTGCATTCACAGATTAATCGTACAGATAGATAGAAAAATCTTTATTGAAACACCACATAGCAACAATATACATATATGATTTAGTTTGTCTGAAAAAACAACTAACAAAATCGGCAAAAATCAACACCCTGTATTTTTATGAAGCCAATCGAAAGAACGGTTAATTAGGAATAATTGTAGCAAATAAATATAGTATCTTAACCAAAAGGAACAATGTGAAATGTTTGATTAAACATTATAAGAACCTTATTTTTCGCTATTCGTGGTGCTCGTTTAACAAAAACTGAGAAAATGAATTTAACTGGTGAACCCTCTTTAAACGCTTTCTTAATAATAAAACTAGACTAAAATATTCCATTTTCAGATTAAAGGAAAGCAATTTACTTCTATTTAACTACCTTAGAGAAGATCTATCTGAACCACACTTGAACACTACATTTTTTTATTGCCTTGATGCCACCTGATCGTAAGCGGCTACCACAGACCATAC